>JARHVA010008636.1:280000-448205 GCA_037957365.1 Torreya grandis
ATGTTGTATGCTTATGTGGATGCTTGTTTATGCATTTGTTGATGTATGTGTTTGAATGCATGCTTCATGAAATATAAAAGAAATTAAATGATATTTTTAAGGGAAATAATTCACCCCACTCTCAATGTTTATGATTATAAAAATTGGTATCATAATAATTCCTTTGAATAATTTTGTCAACTTGAAGGTGATCCTAGAAGCATAAGATGGCTAAGCAACTAAGGAAAGAGAATCAGGAGTTGAAATATATGGTCATGGTTTTTGAGAAGTAGGTATGTGCCTTGAAGACTAAGTTGGATAACGGAGTAAAATAAGATGAGATAACTATTTAGGATCTTAAGGATCAGTTAGGGGTTATAAATGCAAGGCTAATATCAAGATAAGAAGAGTCCAAGCAGTTCAAGATAGATGTGGATCAACTCATAGTCAAGTTTGGTCATAAAATAAAGGATTTTAGAAAGGTCTCAAGAGATGAGAATTCATGGAAATATGAAAGGAGAATGAATTTTTCAAAGGGACATCATAGTCATCATTAATCAAGATTCAAAGAGAATAATAAGGATGATAAGGAAGATAAGTCAAATATTCTAGTCAAGCCTAAATGGATTCTAAAGAGAGACTATCGATCTCATGTTTATAATGTGGATGAGAAGAATGGATTAGAGATATGGGAATCACTTTAATTCATGTTTTTCTAGTATACTATGGAATAGGGTAACTCTATTAGGCTTCATAGAGACATTCATTAGCTAGTGGAAGTGTTGGCCAATTTTGGCCCACATGCAAAACTTTTTCCTAGATAGATCAGTTGAGCAAAGTTCTTATTGAGTGAATGATCAAAAGGCTTGAAATCAAGTCTAAAATTTCAAGTGAAGGGTCTAAATAGGTTCCCATGGTGATCATAACATTCAAGATCATTAATCAAGTTTTATAAAGTCTTAGAGGTTCATTCGAGCCTTGAAAGTTAAAACACAAGCCTAGAAGAACCAAACTGTCATGGCTCATCATGCAAACATGAACAAAGCAGTTCACTTTTGCATTTTTATAAGCATGCTCAAGAAAAATCTCAAAGTTAAAAGATCACATAAAAATAATTTTTTTGGTCCCATAGATATCCTTTATAATTTTTTTTATCTTGATGAGTTTTCTATCTCAAGATATAAGCATTCAAAGTTGAAGTAGTAGAGTGGGATGTGTGAGAGGACATCAAGTTAAGGCCAAAAAAAAATCCATTTAGATTCAAATAGTCTTGAGTATGAATACAGAGATGAAAAGTGTCTAGATCTTAGATGCTTGAATAAAGATCTAATGACGTGTGGTGATCAACAAAGTTAGTGGGTCTAGATAAATCAATTGAGTGCATTTAATCTTACCAAAGAAAATTAATGATGAGTGAGAAGTCAATGAGTCAATGAATCTAGAAATTAAATGAGACACTGTCAAGTGTCATGACTATGGTTATTGATAGGAAAATACATGATATACATTTGAACTATGCAAAAGAAGATCAATAGTGCATGTAAGGTCAAAGAGTCAATGTTTCTGAGGATGAATGCAAGGATGGCATGTGGAAAAAGTGTAGGAACTAGTAAAAACTAATTTTAGGGTCCATGGAATGAATGTGGATCTAACAAATGGCATAATTTGAAAAGCCTAGATCAAAATCAATGGATAATATTAAAATTTAGAGCCAAGAGACTTCAAATGGAGAATAAATATGACCCAAGTCAAGCCAAAACAAATGTTTTAAGGGGTCTTATTAGAGGTAAAAACCAATGATAAGGGTGTAAATCATTAGTTCCAAATAATCCAATTAAATTTCCAAACCCTTCAAATACTTAAGCATTCAATACAACCATTAATGAATTATTTAAAATGTTTATAAAAATGAACAATAGATAATGAAAGATCACACAGACAACATAAGATATACATGGTAAACCCTCTAGGGGAATAAAACCAACTCTTAATCCTACAAACACATAGAATACTTGTCCTATATAAGTATGCAAATATGAGACTTTAGTGAAACACCTATTCCACAAAGATCACATACCCCTAGGATGGTTAAGTCCTTCTAACCTAAATTTAGTAAAACAACTATTTCACAAGGAGAATCTACCCCTAGGATGGTCAAGTATTTCTAAATTAAATTTATTGAAGCACTTGTTTCACAAGGAGAACTTAACCTTAGGATTTTCAAGTCCTTCTAACTTGAATTTAGTGAAACACATATTTCACAAGGAGTACCTACCCCTACGATGATCAAGTCCTTCTAACCTAGATGTTGAGCACCTTCCCAACACCTATGATATGAACATATACTAATCAATGATTGCCTACCAATCTAGTAGATACACCCTACAAATACAACCCCCTTCACTTCTTCACACACTCACAAACATCCAAAACCACCTTTTGGATCACTCTACACTTCTTAGCAACAACTCTATCACATCCTAAAAAATATGACCAAATGATCATACACATAGACCACACTCTGATATTCCTCTCAAATCAACCACCAAGATCACATAGACATCATCTATCCTTCACTCTTACTCAAGGCATCCAAAACATCCTTTTGGATCACTCTAGACCTCTTCACTCATCCTCAATCTTAAAAAATGCAAGATCACTATTATAAAATAAGAAATATAACCTATATGTTATACACATAGTCATAAACCTACTCTTCTCTATAACCCATCCATTGGGAACACACCTTTTCTTCTTTCCTTTACTCTATAACACTCACACACACCTCTTCTTTTAAGTCTAGAAATAACCATGTTTGATTTCACCTTTTATAGAGCCATCATGATTAGTATCTTCTATGTCATCCATAATACTTGTCTTAGCCATTAATACATCTAACATATCTTAATATCATCCACATAGGTTGGTCAAAGCATTTATGGGTCACCCTTAAGTAGCTACACCTTTCAATTAGGCCTTAGTAGCTTTTATAGGTCTCATGGAGACCTTTTCACCTATTTAGCACTCCATTGATTAAAAAAGAGCACAAGATAACTTAAAAATGCATAGGTCCAATCTATATTACCTCTTATAAATTCTCAAATTATTAAAATCATCATTACACAACTCTATGTATTCTAAATATATTCAAACATTAGCCTTGTACATAAGAACACCATGAAAAACAAACTTATAAGCATTTTTTCATACCAAATATGTATTGGTCAAACCTCAAAAATACATATAGATCATCTTCAAGGAGTCTGTGACACTCTCCAATATCTAAGTCATCTTGAAACATCTAAATACCATTAGAACAACTTAAACATCCTTCTTGGGTTACTTATAAAACATGGTCAAACACACAGTTAAATTTAGATCTCAATAAATTTATATGCAAAAACATTAAAACCTTATAACTAGATTCAATTTGTGTGTATTGAAATCCTCTACAATTTTTATTTCAACTACATCAAGAAATTAATCTTGGATCAAAAGATATGTGCAAAATACTACAGACTAGTTTTTCCCTTTGTTAATTTAAAAAACCAATGGTCACAGTTAAACATAAAACACTTTGTCATAATATTATGCCCTATCTTATATTTAATAAATACATATCATTTATCTTCCTTGAAATTATCCTAATATTTACCTATGATAAATATATGTCACTTTGACCTCATCTTGTGCTCCCTCGCAACTTTGACCAAATATGCACCTTTGATCTCCTTGTATTAGCTTGGTCTTTACCTTTGCTCATTGTTAAACATCAAACACTTTTTATCATCTCAATACTTCCTAAAAATTTGTAATAGACTTTCTCCATTGATCTCTTCAAGATTATCATAGTTTTTCACTCAAATTTTTCTATTATTCAGAAAAAGGTAGTAAAACTAGAAATATGGGTTGTGGTAGAAATACCTAATAAAAGTGTGTGTTGGATCAAAAGATTATGGAAATATCATCTTTGACTAGGGAGGATGACTTGTATGTAATAAAATACTAAATAAAATTCATGGGTTAAATAATTAGTTAGGTGGATTGCTTAGTGCTAGCTAGATCCCAAAGGTGAGAGCTTCCTTAGGGGCTATCAATCCACTATTTTAGAGTAATTAAGTTAATAAAACATAAATAAAGTAATTGAATCAATTATAAAAAGGGTACTAAAATTATAAAAATAATTTATTACTTATAAAATATATTATAAATGATCTAATTAGTGATAAACTGATTAGTACTAGTCTTAGTGGGTCAAGGTGTGATTCAAGGAATTTAGAAAAGGCTTGTGAGTGGTTAAAAACACAAAAAAGTGAATTAGGATATATAAAATAATTGAAATTATCTTTTTGGACTCTTAAACCATAGGTTACCATCGATGGTTGGGTTTACCATTGGTGGTTAGACCTGACCATCAATGGTTGGGCTGACCATTGATGGTTGACTATGTCCAATTCTAGACTTTGTCCACAAGTGGTTGTCAAGATTCTAGAATGAATTTTGAGAGTTAGGCAAGGTCTAAATTTATTTATAAATGGAAATAAAGTACATGGATGGAAATAAATAATTACTTATCCTACCTAAAGTGGATTAGGTGAGTGATAAGTGTTGTTGATATGTGGATGGAATCTAGCCTAATCCTAGTAGAGTCATGGTGCTTGGAGACTTGGTTCAGAGGTGATAGTAAGTCAGATATCAAAAAGGGTATGATAATGATTGATAATGTTGAATGACCTACCAGAGAAAACTTTGAGTACTTGAGCTCCTCATAATAATTGCTAATGATTTGCTCTTATAACTCTCTCTTTTTTATAGGCAAGGGCCAAAGGGTTCAAGATGGAGTGTAACTAAGGATTTTAAATATAATTCATACATGTAATGTCTTGCAAGGAGATTTGGATGTCATATATTTAGAAAGGGTAGGTGATGCATGCATGCTAGTTTCATGTGAGAAGATCAGGTGGTTGAGCTTGACCGTCGATGGTTGGGTTGACTGTTGATGGTTTTCCTAACCATCAAGAGTCGAGGATAACTACCAAAATAGCATAAAAGGCCATGTTAATCTTAATAAATCTAAATAGATGATGATAGGCCTAGGTAAGGAAAAAGGTACAAGGAGCCCATTAGGGGTCATGACACTTGTGAATACATGTGCATAATTTTGGTGTCTACATTTTGCCCATTTTTATTATGTTGCTCTTATAAATGAGAAGGAAAACAAAAATATAGTATAAGTCAAGGGTCTAGTTGCCCCGAGAGTGGGAGGAGGTATTCTCCCTCTAACTAAGAGTTAGTGAGGTAAAACTAAAGTGAGGATAGGTTTGACAAAGGGTAAATGTGGAGTCAAGATGTGGTGACTTGAGATGAGCATGTGAGGTGAAAATGTGTGCCTAAAATGTGATAAAAGGTGTGATAAGTAATATCATGAAAATATAGATTACCAATGTTAGTAAAAATAAGGTTGGTATGAATAATACATGTAACCAATGTATCACATGACTACTGTAGGTGTGATAGTTGGATACACCTATTAGTTTCTAAGGTGGTATTAGTGTTTTTCTAGGTATCTGAGGTAGGAAGTGCTCACTTGAAAACACCAAATGGGTCAATGTACAATGGGTATCCGAGGTAGGAAATGTTCTTATGGAAACACAAATTATCTATTTATTACACTAGGTGGTACAAAAACATAAAAAGGTAACTTGGCAAGGTCGGTTATGTGGTCAAAATGACCTAAGAAAAAGTCATCATAATACATGCACATAGTATGGGTAATAGGGTCATCATTGAGGTGGATGTGGGAAAATGGGTGGGCTGGGGTAGAATTAAGCTAACTCTACATGTAATTGGAAAGTAGACACTACCTACATAGTTTAGGGGATGCAATATCCCATAATAACTTTAGGCTGAATGTAGTTCTTTCTTGAAAGGTAGCGTTAAGTTTGATAGGTGACTAGATAGTCAAAAGTTTGCACACAATATAACTAAGTGTGTAGCATAAGTTCTTGATTTCAATTCCAAACATCAAGGTGTATGTGGTCAAATGTAGTTTCTGAGGATGAGTGATTTGTTAGAAGGTAAGGATCTCACATTTTGATCCTTTTGAAAGGGCTTAGTTTAGGTGGTTTTATTATGCTTAGGGAGAATAAAAGAAAAAAATTATGGGCCCCTGACCATCGATATTCATGGGCCAAAAGGGTCAGCCATCGATGATCATCCTAACCATCGATGGCCAAAGGGAAAACCTTAAAAGGCTAGGTAGGTTAAAAAGTGAAAATGAAAAGTCATTTTCACATTTTTCCCTCTTTGACTCTATGCATTCTATTCTTGATGAGTTTTCTATCTATGACAATAGTGTTTATGGACCAAAGTGTGGCTATTATAATCATGAGGTGGAAAGTGATTTGTAGTTGTTTGTGACCAATATGGATGGTGGAGGAGGGCATGACCAAGCATAGGGACCCAGGCTTTGACCATGGCATCACTCATGGAACAAGGTAGGTGTTATTTTAAAGTGGCTAGTTATTTGTTTAAAGGGAAAGAAATTGGTGTACTTAGGTAATAATTAGATGAATGTTTGTTGGTGGGAAGGAAATTTTTGATAAAACCCTAGATTTTAGGTTTTCATTAAATTGGTTAAAATATTGATTATTTTAGTTAATTGAATGGTAGCTAGGGTTGGGGGGATTTAGAATATTTTTGTCTATATTTGTATTTATTGGTGTGTTTACTAGGGTTTTGGGGGGTTTGAGGGTTTAGGAATTCACTAATGGTGGTCACATTCAGTGACCATCAATGGTCAAGGCCTAACCATCAATGGTTGAGTTGAAGGACTAGACCCATCTAAGGGATTGTCGATGGTTAGGCCAACCATCAGTGGTTGAAGGCCTAGATTAAAAGACACTCACAAAGAGGTTTTTTAAAAACTTTTCCAAAGGTTATGTATAGTTAAAAAAGGGGTAAAAAGTGTTAGTGTAGGTTTAGTATAGGTGGTATGCATTTTTTATGGGCTGAGGTGTTTAGTCATGTAGGTAAGATACATTGAGTATTTTGTCAGAAGAGTCTAGATGTGGGTGTTGAGTTGCTAGAAAGGGTTAGGTGTTGGTTCTACACTGAGCTCAATTAGGAAAACCAAGTGTGTTTACCCACATGGTTGCTTTGTAAACATGGGACTAGATTCAATTAATGGATCAAGTTTTAAGGATATTTGCTGAGGTGCAAGACATGATGAGAGATGATGAGTGGTGGTAATGGAGGTCATCAAATTAGGCATGATGTGTTATTAATAGGATGTTCCATATGATCCTTCCATGCTTTTCACACTCATTGAGATATGGGATCTTGCGATAAACACATTTTTGTTTTTTATGGGAGAGATTACCATTCTATTGGATGATGTCTCTAGGATTACTTGATTACTAATCAAAGGCAATCTGATATATCATATAGAGAGTGAGGAGAGGGATTTTTACATAGACCTTATTTATAGTGATGATCAGATACATGCATAGTTCCATGTTGGTGGGTTTGGATATGGCCCATTATATCAGAGGGCACCTAGAGATAGGTGTTTAATTACTATGATGATGATGGCACTAATGGGACTTGTGCTATTAGATTTAGTTGGTGGTTGCTTCCCCTATTTATAGCTTGGATGTCTATCAGAGATGCTTCTGGGAAGGATCATGTTTGGCTGGCACATGTGTTACTTATGTATATTTATAGGGAGCTTTGGAACTTCAAAGTGTATCAATGCTATGGATTAAGTGTGGAGCTTGTTTTTCACTATTGGGCATTCGAGGACATTTAGGTACTAAGACCCTTAGGGCTACCAGATGATACTCATGCATTGAATGACTATGTTGTTGCTTAATATGATGAAGGAGAGTGGTAGCTTATATAGGAGCAGGTGGTAGAGCTAGAGATATCAAGTAGTTCTATGATAGGTTAGGGGGTCTAGTGCCAAAAGGTGTTATATGGTGACCATATGTTGAGTGGCCATAGTGGGTAGGGTACATGTATCATACCATAGGACTCCAGAGCTAGAGGTGGGTATATGGAAAGAGAGAGATGGAGATAGAGATGATCCCATTTGATTGGGTTTGGAGATAGTTTGGTCTTATACATGGGATTCCACCAAACACCCCTAGATATAGGAAAGAGGGGGTTGAGTTTCTACTTCTTAAACCTCAGGTAGTGGATATCGTATGTGATTTTGAGGAGTTACCAATGGGTGCTTAGATGAATGATGCTAACATTACTAATGGCTATATAGCCTAGTATCAGGGGAGGTACACTACACTTGATTTTAGAGGGGGTGATAGAGGTCAGTAGCCCATGGATATGGTTCTAAGGGTAGGATAGGGGTAGGGTGACCCACAAGTAGTAGTAGTTCTAGTAGTAACTAAGGCTTAGATTATTGGTTTAAAGGGATAGGTGGACACACTATAGGGCCATATTGTGGAACTTTAGGGATAGGTGGGGGATATGAAAACTGAGAAAAACCAACTATGGGCCCATGTTATCATTATATAGGGGTAGGTAGCTAGTCTACAAGGCTAAATAGGCACATTATAGGGGTAGATTGGTGTGGGTGTGGTAGGCATAACAATAGGAGGGCCATCAAATTGAGTGCCATGAGCATGGTATCTAGCTAATGTATAGGAGCTTGGATACTATGAGGTGATGGTGCTAGATTAGTTTCCCCATGCCATGAGATTTTCATAGTTTAGATCCAATTTGGGGGGTGGGGCTATGTTAGGTACCCTTGGGGTATTGGGATGTTATATTTGGTCAGACAAGGGTCCCAGGGGGACCACCATCAGATTCATGTATAGATGCGGCTAATGGTAGTGGTATAGGTGATTTGAGTGTTCCAAGGGCTTGATTGATATATGCTATTAGTTTTATGTACATGATTTTTGATTCCAACCTATGTACTAATGTAGTGAGATGTATATTTTGAGAGAGATATGGCATTGTCACATGTATTATTTTTTGACTATCCAATGTATATGTTTATATGACATTTGATGTTTTATGTGATGTTCATGTTTGTGATTTATGGTTATGGATGCTCATAATTTATGGCTATTTTACTTAATAGCTTAGTCATGTGATATGTATAAAGGTGAATTATGATGTTTTAATTCTATGCATGGTTAGATAGGAGATGTTTTGGATGGATACATGTTATGGTTGATGTTTATAGCTATGTGAGTTGAATGGTGAATGGTATATGCTATGATGTTTTGATTCTTGGTTTATGGTGTAATAACATATTCATAATTTTACACAATGTGATGGATAACCAAATTTTTGTGGATAGTGGCTATATGTTTACATTGTGCCTATGGTGAATAGATGATGTTAATTGTTGACATAGTTCATGATGTTCATGATTTTGGTATATTAATTATTTTTCATGTTTACAGGCTTACATTGACTAATAAAAAATATGAAAAATAACATGATGCATTTTCATTGGTAAAGACTGACATGAAACCCAAAATTACATTGGAATAATGAACCTAAGACTCTCAAATATTTCATATTTGTATGCCTAGGTTGATAGATATGGATCTTGATAACATTATGTCAAGTGAGCTCATAGTCCCTATGCATATGATATGTGGAGGAAGAATGGGTGAAACTGGAACCATTAGTGAGATTAGTATGTCTTTTATGTATGTGTCCAAAGAGGGGGTGTAAACAAGTCTATGTCCATATATAAAGTGTAGACTGATTGATGTAGGAAGTCTACTAAGAGAGATGATTATGGTTTTCCTAATTTTATTGCTATGTAAGAGAGATAATTATATCTTTGAAATAAGATTGTTGCCTTTTTAATTGATTTTGATTTTTGTCTGGGGTCAGTGAAACTGATCAATGAGAGAAGCTTCTGAGAAATTGTTGGATTTGACTAATGCTTTATCTAGCCATCCTTCAAGGGAATGGTTTGGATTTATATGGTTAGCTCAAATGATTTTGATAGTTGTCCTTAAAGGGAGTAGTCCACCTTACATTTTAAAATTTTAGAATGAGTTTATAATAGATGTCCTTCAAGGGAGTAGTCTATGGATGTTAAGGATGACCCATAGTTTATTTTTATTATTTGATATTATTGTTGATATTACTTGAGGTTGATTGACATAGACCTGTTCATACATGGTCAATAGATTACCTTTATGAAGGTAAAACTAAGCTAACATGGGGTGCGAGTAGGTGAAAAGGAGGTATAGGGAATAATCACCATAGGAACCGATCTCAAAGAGATGGGACGTACTATGAGAATCATGCCATGGATAGATCCATGTTGGCCATAGTTTAAGATTAGGATATAGTTGTGATGGATAATCATATGATTGAGTTTTAGTAAGTTGACCCTAAAAGGAAGGAAGTGAATATGGTTTCAAGGGATGAGCTTAAGTTAGAAAAATGATAATTGTGATCATTATCTAACAATAAAAGGGACACAGATGCAAAGCATTTAGAGGCTTAGGTTCTAGTTTACCTTTGAGAGAGGACAAATGATAAGCCCCTAATCCATACTTATGGGTAATGATGTAGGGTCCAAGCCAATTGAAATCAAATTTGTCCCTTTTCCTTTTCTCCACATTAGTGACATGTTGGTTTTATTTGAGGACAAGATCTCCAATGTTGAATTCTTAAACTTTTAAGTGTTTTTTATAGGCTTGTTTGATTCATTCTTGATAGAAATAAATATGGGAAAGGGTAACTAAATGACGTTCATTGATTAGCCAAGTTAGGATAAATGTTATTGATGGTAATCATCCTATAAAACAAGGTCACACAATAATATGCAAAGAGAAGGTATTTGGATTTCAAGATGCAAGGTAGACTCAACTCCAAAGACAAGAGAAAAGGGTGTAGCACTAGTGGGGGTTCAGATGCTAGTACAATATGCCCATAGGGTGAAGGGGATGTGAAAATGCCAATTTTGACCTAAGGCATTGACCATTTTGGTACGCATGTTGTTAAGGGTTTTGTTAGAGCTTTAGCTTGTCCATTTGCTTGTGGGTGATAAGGCAATGAAAAAATAATTTTAATAACAAATATGTCATAAAGGCCTTGAACTAGTTTATTTTTGAAAGATTTTCCATTAACAGTGATGATCTTATGGGGAACACTAAAATGATAGATGATATGATGGGTGATGAATTCTACAATATTTTTAGCTTTCTTCAAGATAAGGGGAATATATTCTACCCATTTGCTAAAATATTTAGTTGTGGTAATGATAGAATGATGTCATTGTGAAGAGTGTGGGTTGATTTCACCAATGAGGTCTAGACCCCATTATTATAAAGGCCAAAAATATGCTAAAAAATGAAGGCTACTAATAGTTTCATGATGTAAATTAGTATGTTGTTGACACTTAACACACTTTTTCACGTAATCATAACAGTCTTGGTTGAGGGCGGGCTAGTAATAGCCTAGGTACAAGATGCACTTGGATACAATGAGGCCACTAAAGTGACCCCCATAAATACCATCATGTGTCTCTTTGATGGCATGAGAGGCTTATGGACCATGAAGATAATGAAAAAAGAGGTCATCTAAGCCTCATTTATAGAGGATTCCTCCCATAATGGTATAATAGGAGGTACCCTAAATAAATTCTCGATGGGCATTCTTGGAGAGGTTAGAAGGAATTATGCTAAGGTGAAGGTAGTTTAAGGTTTATCGGTACCAAAGGTCAGGCAGGATCTCCTCCACACTAAAGATGGTTAGAGTGTTTATCTTGGTGTAGGAGGGCTTGGTTAGGTGATAACAATGATCAATAGTTTGGAGTCTAAGGGTGCTGATAGGATCTAAGATGTAAGCAAAGCCATAGTATCAAAAAATTTGTTGGTAGATCATGGGGTGGTTTGAATATGGTAGCATTCAAATGAGGCTAGGAGTTATATAACTAGTTGTTTGTAAAGTTATAAAACCTTATTCTTACATTGGTAAATGCTATTAATTTGGTTAACCACAAGTTAGGAGGCACCAAAGATATTGATTGTTCTAACTCCTAAGTCTAAAGTAGTTTGGAGACCTATTACTAGGGCTTCATATTCAACCATGTTGTTGGTGTATTCAAAGTCAAGTTTAAAGGATAAAATAAGTGGTTCACCAATAAGGGTGATAAGGATGATACTAGATCCCCCACCATGCTGACATTTGGAATCATCAAAAAACATGGTTACCTAATTGGTGAAATATGCTTGAGATAAGTCTATGATAGACTCATTTGGTAATGCAAGAGGGGGAAGTTGGTTGTCCTTTAGGGTGATTTGGCCATCTGGTTGGTGATAACCTACCCCTTAATTGATTTTTATTAGAGAAACTTAAGGTCAAATTTAGCTAAAAACATGAGCCACTTAGCCATACATTAGTTTTGGTATGGTTTAGAGTGCATGTATTTGAGGGGGTTAGTAATGGTAAAGACAAAAGATTTTTTATTAAGGAGGTAGTGGCTAAGTTTGGTGGCCACAAAGACTAGGGCTAGACATAATTTTTTGGTATGTGTGTATTGAGTCTCATATTCAACCAATGTATGACTAATGTAATAAATAGCTTGCTCTATGTGTTTTTTATCTTGATGGGCAAGGATTGCCCTAGGTATTGGTTTATGGTAGAGATATAGAGGTAGAAAGTTTGATCATCCTTAGGAGGTGTAAGGATAGGTGGGGATAATAGGTACTCTTTGAGTGCATCAAAGGCCTTTTGACAATTGACGTTCCATTTGAAAGAGACATCCTTTTTCAAGAGGTTGTGGAAGGGTTGATATCGATTAGAGAGCTGGGAGATGAAGCAATGAATGGATTGAAGTTTCCCCTACATGATAGAAAGTTGTTTAAGATAGGTTAGAGGTAGCATCTTGAGAATGGATTTAATTTTGGCCAAATTGACTTCAATTCCTCAAAGGGAAATGATGAAGCCAAGAATTTTTCCTGACAAGACCCTAAAAATGCATTTCTTGGGATTAAGGTGGTTGTGATAATAAATAATTCAATCAAAGATAATCTTAAGGATGGATAAATGGTCTTTGCAAAGTTTAGACTTCCTGAGAAGGTCATCCACATAGTCTTCAATGATTGTATGGATAAGGTCATGAAAAATATATGTCATGGCTTGTTGGTAAGTTACACCAGCATTCTTAAGGCCTAAGGGCATGACCTTATAATAAAAAGTCCCCCATGGGGTGATGAAGGTAGTTTTATACTGATCTTTAAGGGCAATTAAGATATGATTATAACCTAAAAATCCATCTATGAGTGACAACATCTCATGGCCTACTATAAGATTGACACATTGGTCAATGTTAGGTAGAGGAAAGTAATCCTTTAGGTAGGTGAGGTTGAGGTCATGAAAGTCCACATAAATACATAGTCCCCTTATGGCTTTAGTGACAGGTACAATGTTTGAAACCCATTGGGGATAGTTTATGGGTTGAATGAAGTTAACTAAAAGGAGGCATTGAAGCTTTTCTTTAACAAGGAGGGATATGTAAGGATGCATTCAATAAAGTTTCTATCTGACAATTTTGGCATCATAATTAAAGATGATCTTATGAGTGGCAATGGTCAGGTCAATACCAAGCATATCAACATAAAACCAAGTGAATATGATGCAATACTCATAAAGAAAGGTTGATCAGTCCTATAGTTCCTTAGGGGTAAGAGTTTGGCCAAGTTTGACAACATGGGGGTTATTTAGAGTGCCTATGTCAATGTATATGGTAGATTCATTTAACATGTATGAGGTTTATAGAGGTAAAGATTTGTGGATGGAGGAATTTAGTGCACCAAAGTACATGAGAATAACATCATCATCTTGATACTAAATAGTGTTAATAGTAAGAGAGTCTTCTCCCATGAGTTCAAGATGGGTCAAAGGGATGGATATGGATGCCCCCTCCTATTGATAAGTTAGGGGGCCAAGGGTAATCATGTTGATGAAAAAATGATTGGGTGGGATGATGTCCTCATCTTCACTCATAGGTGGACGGGATGTTGGTGAGGAAGGGGGTTCTTCTTCAACAATGGTAGGGGTAGTTTGTTTGGCCTTCTTTTTATTCGATAGAATGAAGTTGAGGCCATGTTTATCATGAGAATTTTATTTCTTTATCAAAGTCAACATGTGTGGGGCATGCTCATATTATCCTAAACCAAATCCCTTCTGGGCACACATGTGAAGGTATAGTTTGACAAAGTCAAATTTATCCAAGAAAGAGAAGTTAGAGGTAAATAGTTGAGGTGAAGGGTGGGTGATGGAAAAATTGAGTGGATTATTGATTCCCCCATAGATAAAATTAGTTTGATAGTTAGGAGGACCTAAAGGGACAATGGATCCAATGTTAGGGTTATAACCCAGGTGGTGGTTGAGTTTCCCATATTCTTGGGGAGTAAGGAGGGGATCTAGGGTGAGGAGATGGTATTCTCTAAGGGTAAGGAATGTTAAGGTAGAATCCAAGTGATAAATGCTAGGTATTTGGTCCATAGAAATAGACAATATGGTAGATGCTTTCATAGGAGGGGAAAGAATGACTTTGACTTTTGTGGGTGGTGAATTTTGTGATGCTTTGGATGGAGGTAGGAGAACATTTTTAGGTCAATAAGTCATGTTGCATGATAAAAAAGGGATAGGTTTGGCTTATATGGTAACCACGTAACATTCATATTCAAACTTGCCACAATGATGGAGGGTAGAAGGTACACAAGTCATGACATGGATCCAAGGTCTTCATAGTAAAACATTGTATTAGAATTCATCTTTAACCACATAGAAAAGTTTGGGGAGTGTGTGAGGACTTAGATGAATGTGAAGGAAAATGGTGCCTAGGGTAGTGGTCATAGTGTCATTAAAAGATCTAAGGATAGTTGAAATTTCAGACATGACATTGTTTGGTAGCTTAAGTTGGTCATAGGTATGAGAAAATATGATATTGATACTGGCTCCCTCATCAATCATAACCCATTTGACATGGGTTTGGTTGCTATGGGTAGTGATAAAGAGAGGTGGATATAGGTCTTTAGGGTGGATGGAAGGTATCTTTGAGTCCTTGAAGGTGAAAAGGGTTGAGAGTTGGAAAGCACTAACAAAGGCCTCTATAGGTTAGGAGTCACCAAGCTAGACCTCAATGGCCTATAGCCTCTATCATGGCTTGGTGATGATGAGGTGAGGTGGAAATGAGCTTATAGAGGCTCATATTAGCTGGAGTTTGGTGAACTTACTTAAGAATGACCCTCTTGATGGATTAAAAAGGATTATCCTTAGAGGTGCCTAAGATGGTTACCTTGGGTGGAGCTGAGGATGCAGAGGATTGGATCAAGTTTGGTTTAGGATGAGTAGGTGGGTATGTCCATGGAATGGATGCCTTGGATTTCCATTTAGCCCTTTGTTGTGGTCATGTGACTACATTGATGGTATGGATAAAAGGGAATGATGTGATAGGTGGTTGGGTAGGTTTTTCATCTTTTTGAGGTGACAATGGAGGATGTAGTATGCATTAGTAGATGGCTAGTGGGTGCATTGGTAGAGGGGTCAAGGGAAGATCTTCTAGTAATAGATCATACTCATTAAAAATTTGATGATGGTTTAGAGAGATCTATAGTTCTTAGTATCATGTCTAGGTGTTTGTGATAGGAATAGATTTGATGATCATTATACCAAGCTATTTTTGAACTAAGAGGGTCAAAGGGTCTAATAAATGGTAAAATGAGGTGTGAATATTGTAACAACCTTTTAAAAATGGCTAAGTAATATTTATCAAGAAATGAGAAATGCCTAAGGGTTGTTATTTTGGTTGGTAAGTGGTTTTTTTTTCTTGGGAGTGGGTTTGGTAAGATAAATCTTGGGTGAGGTGACATTTATAGGTAATGGTTTTGATTTGGGCATGTTGGTGGTTGGAGTGTTCAAGTTTGATAGTTTGGCCATCAGTAGTTTGAAAATAATTAGTGTATCAAATGGTAATTGGGCTGGTGTAACAATTGCTAGTAGATGACATATGTTAAAATGGATTTGCCTTTTAGGTAGAGTTTATGGATGAGGACCCAAGATAGAGGGTAGGGTAGAAGAAGGAAAAACCTTAGGCATGTGGCTACTTGATGGTTTTTATCTTTTGGTTAGTCGGGGTCAACTTTTGGGTGGAAATTTATATGGGGTTAACTCCACTTTAAGAGATGGGTAGACCAAACTTTATATGGGGAAGCTATCGAGGTTTATAATAGGTTCATGTGGTGGTTTGATTGTTTGAGGCATGATTTCCTTGATTGGTGGGGAACACAAGGGGTTGGTAGATGTTTTGATTGGTTTGAGAGGTGGTAGAAAGATGAAAAATTGTTTGGTTAAAGGTGTGATATAAGGTTTAGGTTTGTTGATGTAAGGGAGGCCAAACTATTGCTAGAAGGTAGCTTGATCCATATCTAATTTCAAGGCAAATTACAATTTTTTCACTAATGTATAAAAAGGTTTGTGTACTAGTTTTGCTTTATGGGTAGTGGATGCAGGAGATAAAATTGTAGGTTGGGGATGATGGTTGATAGGTTGGTCAACTTTTAGAGGTGAGGTAAGTAAGGTTGAGATAAATGGCTCATCTATTGGAGGTATCATTAGGAATACTTATCCTTTAGGAATAATATCCATAGGAGTAATGTTTTGTTGGCTAGCTGGTGAAGGAAAAAAATCAAGAACATTTAGTTGTTTAGATATGCTTGTTGGGGTGGAATGTGATGATTCCAAGGATTATATGAACATGGATAGGGAAAAAGGAATCTCCTTAGGTTGAATATTAGATCAAGGGGGATATGAATCTTCCACATATTTAAGTGAAGTGGGGGAAGAGTGGGTAGATTGGATAGTTAGGTTATCATGTGTAGGTGTATCATGGACCATGTTGATCATGTGGGCATCATGAGAGCATTCAGCCTATGTGTCCTCATATTTGATAGGGGTATGGTTAGGAAAGGGATTTTTAAATATGTATAGGTATTGATTTTGAGGGGAATTGGGGTTATCTAATGTGAGTTCCCCCTTGTCAATAAGGCTTTGAACAACATTCTTGAAAGTATTACATCAACTGACATCATGTCTGATCACTCAATGAAAGGCACAAAGGTCATTTTCATTATACCAAGTAGGCACTAAATGAGAAGAGTCAAACTATGGGGGAGGTTTTATGGGTGGAAGCTATATAAGATTAGCATTTATTAACTATTCCAACACTAAGGCATAAGATTCTCCAAGTGGAGTAAATTATTTTCGGGTGCTTTGGTTTAGGTTTTGTGAAATCTAGTTAGAAGGATTAGAAAAGTTTTATTGATTGATAGTAGGAGGTGGGGAATCCTTAAGGATGACTACATTAATAGTTCCCTTATTCTTAGCCCTAGAGTTATCTTGATTGCTTACTTTGGAGCTAGAAGCTTTGTTGGTCTTGAAGGTAGAGCTCTTGTTTCATAACTTTAATTTATCCTTATCTATAGCTGAGTTCTCTAATTTGCATGCCATGGTAAAAACTTCATAAAAACTTCTAAATATTTGGACACATAATGTAGAAGATATGTTCTTGGCATAATCATGAGCAAAATTTTGATCAATTAAAGATGAGGCAAGGAGAATGATAATCGGTCGATCAAGCTTCTCCAATGAGCCACAAAATTAGCTATAGACTCATTCTCAAATTGGTGAATGGAATAAAGATCAGTGATAGAGACTTTCTTGGATATGTTGATTGAGAAGTGATCCAAGAAGGTTTGATATAATAGGTTAAATGAGAAGATGGAATTTTTGGTAATGGCACTATACCAGTCCAATGCTAGGCTAGAAAGAGACATAGGAAATGAGTGTAAAAGTAGGGTATCATTGTAGGAAATCATAGAACAATAATGCCTAAATGATATTAAGTGTTGTTTGGGGTCTTCTTTATTGATAAACTTGGTGAATTTTGGAATATCCCATTGGGTTGGATAAGGTCTGATAGGGATTGAAGGGTGAATGGGCTCATTACAGACTTGGTCATAAGATAAAATGTTATGGGATCCCAAAAGGGATGACTCATGATTTGCCATTTTGTCCATGATTATTTTCATTATGTCCATTTGAGGTGGTGCACCTGAGGGGTTATAATGTGTATATTTTGGTTTGGGAATATATTGATAATTGATAGGAGATTGATATAACTCCCCATACTAATAAGAAGTTATGGGAGGTTGGGTAGATGACATATAAAGATAGGTGGCTATTGGTAATTAGGTAGTAGGTATATGCCCTTGCAAGTTATAACAAAGGTTAGATGATGTAGGTAATTGTTCAGATGCTAAGGTAGGTTGAGTTTTAGTTAGATTGGTAATCGTGAGGGTGGTCATGACCTTTGTGTTGATGGGTCATGAGGTAGAAGGGATAGGTACCCCTAAGCTTGGTAAAGAGTTATTAATCAATGTCATAGGTTTGACATGATGGGTTGATGGTTGGGTTTTCCCTAAGGTAGAGAAGTCATTAGTGGGGGTGGATGGTGTAAAGGTAATGGTTGGTTAGATAGGTTGGATCTTAGCCATAACATTGAAGGGGTTAGTAGATGAAGATGTCTAAGTGGTCAAATGTTGAATGCTGACCATGACAACATGGATAGCCTCCATAAGGTGGGATGGCATGTCATAAGGAAGATCTTGAGATGGAGTTTAAACTAGGATATGGTGAGATGAGGTGTTAATATAGTGGTGAAGGGCCACTAGATTATTGTCAAAAAAAGTGGTAAAATTGATGTCTCCTTGGGGAAATACCCAAAGGAAATTAGGGATTACTAATGGATGAGGTGAATATTCCACCTCCAAGACATACTCCATAGATGAAGAGATAGAGGAGGCTGATTTAGGTGATGGGTTTTGTTCTACCAAGTCTCTTTGTTGTCATCGAGTGAGAACTATACAAAAATTGGGAGAGAATACAAAAAAAATAGACTCACTACTCAAATAGAGAGAAGACAAAGAAAATAGTCAAGACAATCAATGAACACACTAGAAATTATGTTTAATCCTAAATTTAGTTTTAAGATCACTTTTGGATTATGCCTTAGTATATAAAAATGTGTGACAGAGGTTGGCTTATAGATTAGGTACTAGACAAGAAATCTATAGATAGTTTTGAGTTAGTTTTTGTGCTCAAAATAATCTGTATTGGAATCAATACATGTCTTTGTATTAAGGCCTACCCCCTCACTTAATAGTCTCACAAAGATAAGGGTATCAGGTGCTTAGACAATATATATTGATATCTAGAGTTTATACGTAACCAAAGAGCTAAGTTAGTTCTCCTCTTGGTAATAACCTCTAAGTAGGATTGCTAGGAATGGGTAAGGTGACCACTAGGTGATGAAATCCTAGTCAAACCTTGTTTCAAGTGAGTTATGATGTTTCATTTATAATGTGTTTTGGTTGTGTAACATAAGTGTGCTATGATTAATCTTAATATTTTTAATTGAGCTAAGTGAGTTAGGAGTAGACAATCAATGGATGTAGTATGTTTTAGACCCAAATGAAATTTAGATTTAAATTATGAGCACAAATAAAGAAAGAATCATATAAATGTGGATAAAAATAAAAACCAAGTAGAGATGTGGGTCCTATCAGGTGTACTATAATGTTTTACTCAAATTCTTTTATTATTCAGTAGAAGGTAGTAAAACTAGAAATATGGGTTGTGGTAGAAATACCTAATAAAAGTACATGCATTGGATCAAAATATTATGAAGGGCTCCTCTTTGGCTGGGGAGGATGACTTGCATGTAAGAAAACACTAAATCAAATTTGTGGGTTATACAAGTAGCTAGGTGGATTGCCTAGTGCTAGCCAGATCCCAGAAGTGAGAGCTTCCTTAATGGATATCAATCCACTATTTTAGAATAATTAAGTAAATAAAATAGAAAGTAAGTACTTACATCACTGATAAAAAGGGTACTAAAATGATAACAATATTTTCTTGCTTAGAAAATAGACTAAAAATGATCTAATTAGTTATAAATTGATTAGTACTAGTGTTAGCGGGTCAAGATGTGATTTAGGGAATCTAGAAAAGGCCTATGAGTGGTCAAAAACAAAAAAAAGTGAATTAGGTCATAAAAAATAATTGAAATTATCTTTTTGGCCTCTTTTTCCATAGGTGACCATTGATGGTTGGGTTAACCACTGGTAGTTAGGCCTGACTGTCGATAGTTAGGCTGACCATTGATGCTTGATTGTGTCTAATTCTAGACTTTGTTAATAGCTAGTTGTTGGGATTATGGAATGAATTTCATGAGTTGGGCAAGGTCTAAATTTATTAAAAGATGGAAATAAAGTATGTGGATGGAATTAACAAGTACTTTTCTTACCTGAAGTGGATTAGGTGAGTGATATGTATTATTTATCTGTGGGTGGAATCTAACCTGATTCCAAAAGAGTATTAGTTCTTGGAGACTTGGTTGAGAGGTAGTGGAAAGTTGACTCTCAAAAAGGGGTTAATAATTCTTGATAACATTAAATGACCTACAAGAGAAAACTCTGAGTACCTAAGATCCTAATAATAATTTTAGATGATTTGCTCTTATAGCTCTCTCCTTTTTATAGGAAAGGGCCAAAGGGTTCAAGAGGGAGTGTAAAATGGGCTTATAAATTAATTAATCCATGTAATGCCTCTCAAGGCGATTTGAATGTTCTATATTTAGAAAGGGTAGCTGATGCATGTATATTGGTTACATGTGGGAAGATGAGGTGGTTGAACCTAACCATCGATGGTTGGGCTGACCATCAATAATTAGCCTGATTATCGATGGTTGAGGCTAACTACCAAAATAGCCTAAAAGGCCATGTCCAGTTTAATAAAGCTAAACTAATAAAGATAGGCCTAGGTAAGGAAAAAAAGTCCAAGGGGCATATTAAAGGTCATGGCACTTGGAAATATTCATGTATAATTCTAGTGTCTACACATAGACTTTAACTTCATTAAACATCTATCACTTTGACCTATTTGACTCAATACACATCAATCATCGATCTGCATATATGAATACCCACTCACCATTGATCTATATTTGATAGGTTTCATGCTTATTATTAGATCTTTGACAAGAATAATTCTCACCATTAGATTCTTATTTGGTTAGACTAATTTTGTGCCATCGATCTATGATGCAATTAAATGTGCACCATTAGATCTCCCTTTGTAAAATTGGCTAAGTATGGGAACTTAGTGAACTTTTGTTTGAGAAGCCAACTTTTCACCTTAATAACTTTTTCTCTACTTAACCTCGTGACCTAAAAATTAGACCACATGATCACCTTTCATATAATAATTGATCCATATATCAAGATACTCCTAAAAAAATCATGCATGTGAAATATAATGTCATCAATATACCTACTCAGATTTTTATATCACAAAACCAACTATGCCAATATGAACATAATGAATAACTAGATGAATACCATGCACTTCAAAAATATCTTCAATCATCCTTGAACTCTGATAGTACCCCTCACACATGCTCAATACTTCAGAACCATCCCTAATCATGAAAAAATTAAATATCAACCAAGCCTACTTAAAGCCTACTAGGATAAGCACACTGCACACTTTGTCATTGACACTCAGACTATCAAGATGCTTCATCTACTCACCTAGACACTAAATGTAATAAAAAATGCATCATATCTATAAATCAATCTTAGCTTGAAAACGATAGGGTATACCTACACTTTTAATTAGAAATACATTTTTTAAGTGGGAGAATGACCAATATGGGGATCCACTAGACCCAATTAGGGGTGTTAGGTTATGGAGCTAAAAGCTTCACCAGGATGCAAACAGAAGAAGTCATAGAGCTTGCAGAGGTTACGGAGAGTTGCAAAATTAGTTGCAGGGCAATCAACATCGATCTGATCAACCGACGTCAGTCAGATAGCAGCAAAGAACCAACTGGCATTGATTACAAGTCAGTCGACATCGGTCATGGAGGAGTAGACGTCGGCAGCCTGTATGTGAACATGTAGTTTGCATGTCGATTCCAGATAGTCTATTTTTGGACTGTTAGTTTGCATGTTAAAGGCTAGTCATAGTCTTGATTTACATGTCTAATTATTGTAATTAAGATAGTCTAATTATTGTAAGCATGAGATCTATATATGGACTCATGGGTTGTATTGTAAAAGTGTAGCTAGAGAGTAAGAGAGCAATAAGCTCCTTCTGAGAGAGGAGAGCAATGGTGTGTTCTTCCAAGTGCCATAGTACAAAGGTGGGTACTAGATTGGAGAATCAACAAGGTTCTTCATATTTGTATGATCTTAGTCAGCAGGTGAGCATGGCTTCTTTTGGAGATCTACAATGGTGAGTAAGGTCTAGTGATTTACAGGTAGCAACAGAGAGCAGGAGATCTACTTGGAGTACAGTTGTGTACTTGGTGTACTGGCAGCGTGTTACTGACTGGTTGGAGAGGTGAACATCAATTCTATATTAGAGTTGATTGTTGGTACCGAGAGAGAGAGGGAAGAAGGTCTTGAGGTGTGGCGAGCCTTTGAGGTGGAAGAAGAAGTGGCATCTTCTTTATTGTATATTCTTCTGAGTGATTATTAATACAATTGTGTATTCTCTCTCATATTCCTGTGTTGTTTCATATTTCTAGTTACTTATTGATTCTGGTTAAATTCCATGTTTAGTTGCTAATACAAGAAGTAATCATATGTGCTCTATTGGTGGAGCAAGATCTTGAAAAGTGGTATCAGAGCATATTTATTATTCTAGGTTCCTGACACGTGGTATCAGATCCTTGGTTGTAGGTTCAAGAGCTGATACCATCAATTGGTATCAAATCTTTTAGTTGGGTTGACTAATAGGTGGTTTTAGATCTGGTAGTGTTGTTGATTACAGGTCACTCGCAGGGATTTCAGATTGAGTGGGAGTATAGAAATGGCAAAAGAAAGTAAGCTACAAATGGAGAAACTGAATAGCACGAATGGTCTGATTGATGGAAAGAAAGAGCAGGTAAAGGGAGATTGTTGGTTGGTAGAAGATTAGCGTGTAGAAGCATATGTTGCAGGTGATGTTGCATAGGATGTTCTGGATAAAGTAGAATCTTTGTTTACAGATTCTTTTGCCTCTTTCCATGCAGCCCGAAATAGAGCATCTTTTTATGGGTATGTCTTTGGAGAGATTTATTTAGGGGTTGGAGAGCCTTGTCTGATTATTGATGAAGGGGAAGTGAAGCTGAAATTGCAGACGGATGATACACAGTGGTTGAAGGAAGTCATGCAGGTACCAGTCTTGGAGATGAGTCTAATTTATTAAAAAAATTTGGGTGATGGGAGATGCACTGTAACTCTCATAGTGGATGCACTTGAATTAGATGGTGGTAATAAAGTAGGTATCCTTTATCTATCTACTTATATTACTGATTCACCTTTTGTTACAGAGATGTGGCTTTGTAGGCTTGGTCACATATGTAGGAGGGGAATGCATGTTCTTAAGCGAAAGATAGATGTTTTTGACAAGCTAAAGAATTGGAAAGCCTTAGTGTTCATGGAGGAGATGATAGATAGAGATCAGTGGAGTGGACTGAATTATTCTAAGTAGGGCTGTGTTGATTTGAATAGGGTTTTGATCCATGGAGAGCTCACGGGTAAAAAGTTATCACTCATAGGTGAACACAGGTACCGGCATTGATCAGACAGTAATCGACATCGGCAGAAGGAAGACCGATGTTGGTCATGAAGGAATTGATGTTGGCAGAAGGGATATCGGTGTCTGCCAGGGAGATGACATCAGCAATTAGTGTCAGTGCAAAGAATCGACATCGATCGGGAGCAGACTGGGAGATGGCCGAGATCGGTCACTGGAACAGATATTGGGTGGACAGTAAGGTGTCAACAAGTCTCAAATGCTCATATTGAGGATTGAAAGGGTAAATGAACCTCATATTTGTCGTTCACCTTCTTTATATTGCTTATTGATGGTCAAGAACTAGGAAGACGTGAAGAAACAATGCAGGTAGAATCCAAAAATAGTGGAAGCTTGGCATGGATGAGGAGTGTGAGTCCTTGGAGAAGAACCAAACATGTATTTGTTGGTAGAGTTGTCAGCTGGAAGTAAGCAGTGAGAGATAGAATGGATTCCCAAGTTAAAGAAGAGAGTGGATGGATACGTGAGATAGAAGGCCAAGGTATATGGTCTTGAAGAAGCTGCAAGATAGCGGTACAGGTCTGGTAGGTGGATGACTAAGCATGGCTTCAGTCAATGTTAGTGTAACTATTGTGTTTGTCTTACCAGGTGGATGATGAGTCATGACATTATACAGTTACTTTATGTGAATGGTATACTAGTTACAGGTTTAGAGATACAGGGATTCACTGAGCTAAGGGTAAGGTTAGTTTAGAGGTATGTCATGAAGAATTTAGAGCAGCGACATTCTTTGGGATAAGAGACATGGAGATTTTATCTCTAGTGGGAGCTGATGTGAAGATAGTGTTGGCGGGGTTCATGATGCAGGATGCAGAATCAGAAAGCACACCAAGGGCTAGATAGTTCAAGCTTAGCTTAGAGCAGGGTTTGAAATCACATGAGGTCTAGTGTAGACCTAAGTTTTCCCAAGCAGTGGGAGTTGTCAAAAAGTATGGAGCCAATTTGGGGAAGGAGTACTGGAGGGTAGTTTAGTGGGACTAGCAGCAGGTTAGCATGTTATGCAGGGTCAAGGTCTTCACTACATGGATATGTAGGTTTGGATATGGCAGGTTACTTGGATGATAGGTGTAGCATCACAAGATGTGTGGTGGTTAGTCTTTAGAATTGATCTTGAAGAGGAATACAAGCTAGGGAATAATTTAGATAGTGTACAAAGACAGGTACAAGTGCAGTTGTTTATCTCCAAGTGGGAGATTGTTAGGTTGTGGAGCTAAAAGCTTCACCAAGATGCAAATAGAAGAAGTCACGAAGCTTGCAGAGGTTATGGAGAGTTACAGAATTAGTTGTAAGGCAACTGATGTCAGTTTGATCAACTGACGTCGGTCAGATAGCAGTGAAGAACCAACTGGCGTCAGTTACAAGTCAGATGACATTGATCATGGAGGAGCTGACGTCAGCAGCCTGTACATGAACATGTAGTTTGCATGTCAATTTTAGAGAGTCTATTTTTGGACTATTAGTTTGCATGTTAAAGGCTAGTCATAGTCTTAAGTTGCATGTCCAATAATTGTAATTAAGATAGTCTAATTATTGTAAGCATGAGATCTATATATGGACTCATGGGTTGTATTGTAAAAGTGTAGCTAGAGAGTAAGAGAGCAATAAGCTCCTTCTAAGAGAGGAGAGCAATGGTGTGTTCCTCCTAGTGCCGCAATACCAAGGTGGGTACTGGATTGGAGAATCAACAAGGTTTTTCATATTTGTATGATCTTAGTTAGCAGGTGAGCATGGCTTCTTTTGGAGATCTACAATGGTGAGTAAGGTCTAGTGATTTGCAGGTAGCAGGAGATCTACATGGTTGTGTACTTGGTGTACTGGCAGCGTGTTATTGACTGGTTGGAGAGGTGAACATTAATTTTGTATTGGAGTTGATTGTTGGGATCGAGAGAGAGAGGGAAGAAGGTCTTGAGGTGTGGCCAGCCTTTGAGGTGGAAGAAGAAGTGGCATCTTCTTTATTGTATATTCTTCTGAGTGATTATTAATACAATTGTGTATTGTCTCTCATATTCCTGTGTTGTTTCATATTTCTAGTTACTTATTGATTTTGGTTAAATTCTGTGTATAGTTGCTAATACAAGAAGTAATCATATGTGCTCTATTGATGGAGCAAGATCCTGACAAGTGGTATCAGAGCATGGTTATTATTCTAGGTTCCTGACACATGGTATCAGAGCCTTGGTTGTAGGTTTAAGAGCTGATACCATCAATTGGTATCAGAGATTTTGGTTGGGTTGACTAACAGGTGGTTTTAGATTTGGTAGTGTTGTTGATTACAGGTCACTTGCAGGGATTTTAGATTGAGTGGGAGTATAGCAATGGTAGAAGAAAGTAAGCTATGAATGGAGAAACTGAATAGCACAAATGGTCTGATTGATGGAAAGAAAGAGCAGGTAAAGGGAGATTGTTGGTTGGTAGAAGATTAACGTGTAGAAGCATATGTTGCAGGTGATGTTGCACAGGATGTTCTAGATAAAGTAGAATCTTTGTTTACAGATTCTTTTGCCTCTTTCCATGTAGTGCAAAATAGAGCATCTTTTCATGGGTATGTCTTTGGAGAGATTTATTTAGGTGTTGGAGAGCCTTGTCAGATTATTGATGAAGAGGAAGTGAAGCTGAAATTATAGACAGATGACACATATTGGTTGAAGGAAGTCATGCATGTACCAGTCTTGGAGATGAGTCTAATTTCTTATAGAAATTTGGGTGATGGGAGATGCACTGTAACTCTCACAGTAGATACACTTGAATTAGATGGTGGTAAGAAAGTAGGTATCCTTTATCTAACTACTTATATTACTGATTCACCTTTTGTTATAAAGATGTGGCTTTGTAGGCTTGGTCACATATGTAGGAGGGGAATGCATGTTCTTAAGTGGAAGACAGATGTTTTTGACAAGCTAAAGAATTGGAAAGCCTTGGTGTTCATGGAGGAGATGACGGATAGAGATCAACAAAGTTGATTGAATTATTCTAAGTAGTGCTGTGTTAATTTGAACAGGGTTTTGATCCATGAAGAGCTCGCAGGTAAAAGTTATCACTCACAGGCGAACACAGGTACCACCATCAGTCAGATAGTAACTGACATCAGCAAAAAGAAGACCAACGTAAGTCATGAAGGAATCGACATCGGTAGAAGGGATACCAGCGTCGGCCAGGGAGACGATGTTGAAAGTCAATGTCAGTGCAGGCAATCGACATCGATTGGGAGCAAACTGGGATATGGCCGAGATCGGTCACTAGAACAGATATTGGGCAGACAACAAGCTGTCAACAAGTCTCAAACGCTCATATTGAGGACTGAAAGGGTAAGTGAACCTCATATTCATTGTTCACCTTCTTTATATTGCTTATTGATGGTCAAGAACCAGGAAGATGTGAAGAAGCAATGCAGGTAGAATCTAGAAATAGTGGGAGCTTGGCATGGATGAGGAGTGTGAGTCTTTGGAGAAGAACCAAACATGTATTTATTGGTAGAGTTGTCAGCTAGAAGTAAGCACTGATAGATGGAATGGATTCCTAAGTTAAAGAAGAGAGTGGATGGATACGTGAGACAGAAGGCCAAGGTATATGGTCTTGAGGAAGCTGCAGGATAGTGGTACAAGTTTGACAGGTGGATGACTAAGCATGGCTTCAGTCAATGTCAGTGTAACTATTGTGTTTGGCTTATCAATGGATGATGAGTTGTGAGATTATCTAGTTACTGTATGTGAATGGTATACTAGTTACAAGTTTAGAGATATAGGGATTTACTGAGCTAAGGGTAAGGTTAGTTCAGAGGTATGTCATGAAGAATTTGGAGCAGTGAAATTATTTGGCATAAGAGACATCAAGATTTTATCTCTAGTGGTAGCTGATGTGAAAACGGTGTTGGTGGAGTTCATCATGCAGGATGTAGAATCAAAAAGCACACCAAGGGTTAGACAGTTCAATCTTAGCTTAGAGCACAGTTCAAAATCACATGAGGTCTAGTGTAGACCTAAGTTTTCCCAAGCAGTGGGAGTTGTCAAAAAGTATGAAGCCAATTTGGGGAAGGAGTACTAGAGGGCAGTTCAATGGGACTAGCAGCAGGTTAACATGTTATGCAGGGTCAAGGTCTTCACTACATGGATATGTAGGTTCGGATATGGCAGGTTACTTAGATGATAGTTGTAGCATCATGGGATGTGTGGTGGTTAGTCTTCATGACTGATCTTGAAGAGGAATACAAGTTAGAGAATAATTTAGACAGTGTATAGGGATAGGTACAGGTGTAGCTATTTATCTCCAAGTGGGAGATTGTTAGGTTGTGGAGCTAAAAGCTTAACCAGGATGCAAATAGAAGAAGTCACGAAGCTTGCAGAGTTTGCAAAGAGTTTCAAAATTAGTTACATGGCAATTGACATCGGTCTAATCAGCTGACGTCGGTCAGATAGCAGTGAAGAACCAATTGACATTGGTTACAAGTCAGCTAACATCGGTCATGGAGGAGCCGACGTCGACAGCCTGTATGTGAACATGCAGTTTGCATGTCGATTCTGAAGAGTCTATTTTTGGACTGTTAGTTTGCATGTTAAAGGCTAGTCATAGTCTTGAGTTGCGTGTCTAATTATTGTAATTAAGATAGTCTAATTATTATAAGCATGAGATCTATATATGGACTCATGGGCTGTATTGTAAAAGTGTAGCTAGAGAGTAAGAGAGCAATAAGCTCCTTCTGAGAGAGGAGAGCAATGGTGTGTTCTTCCTAGTGCCGCAGTACCAAGGTGGGTACTGAATTGGAGAATCAGTAGGGTTCTTCATATTTGTATGATCTTAGTGAGCAGGTGAGCATGGCTTCTTTTAGAGATCTACAATGGTGAGTAAGGTCTAATGATTTGTAGGTAGCAGTAGAGAGTAGGAGATCTACTTAGAGTATGGTTGTGTACTTGGTGTACTGGCAACGTGTTACTGACTGGTTGGAGAGGTGAACAATTCTGTATTGGAGTTGATTGTTGGGACCGAGAGAGAGAGGGAAGAAGGTCTTGAGGTGTGGCGAGCCTTTGAGGTGGAAGAAGAAGTGGCATCTTCTTTATTGTATATTCTTCTGAGTGAATATTAATACAATTGTGTATTGTCTCTCATATTCCTATGTTGTTTCATATTTCTAGTTACTTTTTGATTATGGTTAAATTCCGTGTTTAGTTGCTAATACAAGAAGTAATCATATATGCGCTATTGGTGGAGCAAGATCCTGACAAGTGGTATCAGAGCATGTTTATTGTTCTAGGTTCCTGACACATGGTATCATAGCCTTGGTTATAGGTTCAAGAGCTGATACCATCAATTGGTATCAAAGCTTTTGGTTGGGTTGACTAATAGGTGGTTTTAGATCTGGTAGTGTTGTTGATTACAGGTCACTCATAGGGATTTTAGATTGAGTGGGAGTATAGCAATGGCAAAAGAAAGTAAGCTACGAATGGAGAAATTGAATAGCATGAATGGTCTGATTGATGGAAAGAAAGAGTAGGTAAAGGGAGATTGTTGGTCGGTAGAAGATCAGCGTGTAGAAGCATATGTTGCAGGTGATGTTGCACAGGATGTTCTAGATAACATAAAATCTTTGTTTACAGATTCTTTTGCCTCTTTCCATGCAGCCCAAAATAGAGCATCTTTTTATGGGTATGTCTTTGGAGAGATTTATTTAGGGGTTGGAGAGCCTTGTCAAATTATTGACGAAGGGAAAGTGAAGCTGAAATTATAGATGGATGCCACCCAGTGGTTGAAGGAAGTCGTGCAGGTACCAATCTTGGAGATGAGTCTAATTTCTTCAAGAAATTTGGGTGATGGGAGATGCACTGAAACTCTCATAGTGGATGCACTTGAATTAGATGGTGGTAAGAAAGTAGGTATCCTTTATCTATGTACTTATATTATTGATTCACCTTTTGTTATAGAGATGTGGCTTTGTAGGCTTGGTCACATATGTAGGAGGGGAATGCATGTTCTTAAGTAGAAGACAAATGTTTTTGACAAGCTAAAGAACTAGAAAGCATTGGTGTTCATGGAGGAGATGACGGATAGAGATCAGCAGGGTGGACTGAATTATTCTGAGCAGGGCTATGTTGACTTGAATAGGGTTTTGATCCATGGAGAGCTCGCAGGTAAAAAGTTATCACTCACAAGAGAACTCAAGTATTGGCATCGGTCAGACAGTAATTGATGTCAGCAGAAGGAAGACCGACGTCGATCATGAAGGAACTGACGTCGGTAGAAGGGATACCAACGTCGGCCAGGGAGACAACATCGGTAGTCAGTGTCAGTGTAGGGAATCAACATTGGTCGGGAGTAGACTGGGAGATGGCCGAGATCGGTCATTGGAATAGATATTAGGTAGACAATAAGCTATCAACAAGTCTCAATTGCTCATATTGAGGATTGAAAGGGTAAGTGAACCTCATATTCATTGTTCACCTTCTTTATATTGCTTATTGATGGTCAAGAACTAGGAAGACGTGAAGAAGCAATGTAGGTAGAATCCAGAAATAGTGGGAGCTTGGCATGGATGAGGAGTGTGTCCTTGGAGAAGAACCAAACATGTATTTATTGGTAGAGTTGTCAGTTGAAAGTAAGCACTGAGAGATGGAATGGATTCCCATGTTAAAGAAGAGAGTGGATGGATACGTGAGATAGAAGGCCAAGGTATATGGTCTTGAGGAAGCTGTAGGATAGTGGTATAGGTTTGATAGGTGGATGACTAAGCATGGCTTCAGTCAATGTCAGTGTAACTATTGTGTTTGTCTTACTAGGTGGATGATGAGTCGCAACATTATCTAGTTACTGTATGTGAATGGTATACTAGTTACAGGTTCAGAGATATAGGGATCTGCTGAGCTAAGGGTAAGGTTAGTTCAGAGGTATGTCATGAAGAATTTAGAGCAACAAAATTCTTTGGCATAAGAGACATGGAGATTTTATCTCCATTGGGAGCTGATGTGAAGATGGTGTTAGCAGGGTTCATGATGCAGGATGCAGAATTAGAAAGCACACCAAGGGCTGGACAGTTCAAGCTTAGCTTAGAGCAGGGTTCGAAATCACATGAGGTCTAGTGTAGACCTGAGTTTTCCCAAGCAGTGGGAGTTGTGAAAAATTATGGAGCCAATTCAGGGAAGGAGTACTGGAGGGAAATTCAGTGGGACTAGTAGCAGGTTAACATGTTATACAGGGTCAAGGTCTTCACTACATGGATATGTAGGTTCAGATATGGTAGGTTATTTGGATGACAGGTGTAGCATCATAGGATGTGTGGTGGTTAGTATTCAGGATTGATCTTGAAGAGGAATACAAGCCAAGGAATAATTTAGACAGTGTATGGGGATAGGCACAGGTGCAATTGTTTATCTCCAAGTGGCAGATTGTTAGGTTGTGGAGCTAAAAGCTTCACTAGGATGCAAATAGAAGAAGTCATGAAGCTTGCGAAGCTTAAAGAGAGTTGTAGAATTAGTTATAGGGCAATTGACATTAGTCAAATAGTAGCGAAGAACCAACCAGTGTCAGTTACAAGTCAGCCGACATCGGTCATGGAGGAGCTGACATCGACAGCCTATACGTGAACATGTAGTTTGCATGTCAATTTTAAAGAGTCTATTTTTAGACTGTTAGTTTGCATGTTAAAGGCTAGTCGTAGTCTTGAGTTGCGTCTCTAATTGTTGTAATTAAGATAGTCTAATTATTGTAAGCATGAGATCTATATATGGACTCATGGGCTATATTGTAAAAGTGTAGCTAGAGAGTAAGAGAACAATAAGCTCCTTCTGAGAGAGGAGAGCAATGGTGTGTTCCTCCTGGTGCCACAGTACCAAGGTGGGTACTGAATTAGAGAATCAGTAGGATTCTTCATATTTGTATGATCTTAGTCAGCAGGTGAGCATGGTTTCTTTTGGAGATCTACAATGGTGAGTAAGGTCTAGTGATTTGTAGGTAGCAGTAGAGAACAGGAGATCTACTTGGAGTATGGTTGTGTACTTGGTGTACTGGCAACGTGTTACTGACTGGTTGGAGAGGTAAACATCAATTCTGTATTGGAGTTGATTGTTGGGATTGAGAGAGAGAGGGAAGAAGGTCTTGAGGTGTGGCGAGCCTTTGAGGTGGAAGAAGAAGTGGCATCTTCTTTATTGTATATTCTTCTGAGTGATTATTAATACAATTGTGTATTGTCTCTCATATTCCTGTGTTGTTTCATATTTCTATTTACTTATTAATTCTGGTTAAATTTTGTGTTTAGTTACTAATACAAGAAGTAATCATATGTGCTCTATTGGTGGAGCAAGATCTTGACAAGTGGTATCAGAGCATGTTTATTGTTCTAGGTTCTTGACACGTGGTATTAGAGCCTTGGTTGTAGGTTCAAGCGCTGATACCATCAATTGGTATCAAAGATTTTGGTTGGGTTGACTAACAGGTGGTTTTAGATCTAGTAGTGTTGTTGATTACAGGTCACTCACAGGGATTTTAGATTGAGTGGGAGTATAGCAATGGTAGAAGAAAGTAAGCTATGAACGGAGAAACTGAATAGCATAAATGGTCTGATTGATGGAAAGAAAGAGTAGGTAAAGGGAGATTGTTTGTCGGTAGAAGTAAATGGTCTGATTGATGGAAAGAAAGAGCAGGTAAAGGGAGATTGTTGGTCGATAGAAATCAATGTGTAGAAGCATATGTTGCAGGTGATTTTGCACAGGATGTTCTGGATAAAGTAGAATCTTTGTTTATAGATTATTTTTCCTCTTTCCATGCATCTCGAAATAGAGCACCTTTTCATGGGTATGTCTTTGGAGAGATTTATTTAGGGGTTGGAGAGCCTTGTCAAATTATTGATGAAGGGGAAGTGAAGCTAAAATTGCAGATGAATGACACACAATGGTTAAAGGAAGTCATGCAGGAACCAGTCTTAGAGATGAGTCTAATTTCTTCAAGAAATTTGGGTGATGGGAGATGCACTGTAACTCTCACAGTAGATGCACTTGAATTAAATGGTGGTAAGAAAGTAGGTATCCTTTATCTATCTACTTATATTACTGATTCACCTTTTGTTATAGAGATGTGGTTTTGTAGGCTTGGTCACATATGTAGGAGGGGAATGCATGTTCTTAAGCAGAAGATAGATGTTTTTGACAAGCTAAAGAATTAGAAAGCCTTGGTGTTCATGGAGAATATGATGGACAGAGATCAACGGAGTGGACTAAATTATTTTGAGTAGGGTTGTGTTGATTTGAACAGGGTTTTGATCCATGGAGAGCTCGCAGGTAAAAAGTTATCACTCTTAGGTGAACACAATTATCGGCATCGGTCAGACAGTAACTGACATCGACAGAAGGAAGACTGACATCGATATTGAAGGAACCAATGTTGACAGAAGGGATACCAGCGTTGGCCAAGGAGATGACATCGGTAGTCAGTGTCAGTGTAGGGAATTGACATCAGTCGGGAGCAGACTGGGAGATGGCTGAGATCGATCATTGGAATGGATATTGGGTGGACATCAAGCTGTCAACAAGTCTCAAATGCTCATATTAAGGACTGAAAGGGTAAGTGAACCTCATATTCATTGTTCACCTTCTTTATATTACTTATTGATGGTCAAGAACCAAGAAAATGTGAAGAAACAATGCAGGTAAAATCCAGAAATAGTGGGAGCTTGGCATGGATGAGGAGTTTGAGTCCTTGGAGAAGAACCAAACATGTATTTATTGGTAGAGTTGTCAGTTGAAAGTAAGCACTGAGAGATGGAATGGATTCCCAAGTTAAAGAAGAGAGTGGATGGATACGTGAGACAGAAGGCCAAGGTATATGGTCTTGAGGAAGCTGCAGGACAGTGGTATAGATTTGACAGGTGGATGACTAAGCATGGCTTCAGTCAATGTCAGTGTAACTATTGTGTTTGTCTTACTAGGTGGATGATGAGTCGTGACATTATAAAGTTAATGTATGTGAATGGTATACTAGTTATAGGTTCAGAGATACAGGAATTTGCTGAGCTAAGGGTAAGGTTAGTTTAGAGGTATGTCATGAAGAATTTGGAGTAGCGAAATTCTTTGGCATAAGAGACATGGAGATTTTATCTCCAATGGGAGCTGATGTGAAGACAGTGTTGGCAGGGTTCATGATGCAGGATGCAGAATCAGAAAGCACACCAAGGGCTAGATAGTTCAAGCTTAGCTTAGAGTAGGGTTCAAAATCACATGATGTCTAGTGTAGACCTGAGTTTTCCCAAGCAGTGGGAGTTGTTAAGAAGTATGGAGCCAATTTGGGGAAGGAGTACTTGAGGGCAGTTCAGTGGGACTAGCAGCAAGTTAACATGCTATGCAGGGTCAAGGTCTTCACTACATGGATATGTATGTTCGGATATGGCAGGTTACTTGGATGATAGGTGTAGCATCACAGGATGTGTGGTGGTTATTCTTCAAGATTGATCTTGAAGAGGAATACAAGCCATGGAATAATTTAGAGAGTGTATAGGGACAGGTACAGGTGCAGTTGTTTATCTCCAAGTGGGAGATTGTTAGGTTGTGGAGCTAAAAGCTTCACCAAGATGAAAATAGAAGAAGTCACAAAGCTTGCAGGGGTTACAAAGAGCTGCAAAATTAGTTGCAAGGCAACTGACATCATTTTGATCAGCCGACGTCGATTAGATAGCAGCGAAGAACCAACTGGCATCGATTACAAGTCAGCTGACATTGGTCATGGAGAAGCCGACATCGGCAGCTTGTACGTGAAAACATGCAATTTGCATGTCGATTCTAGAGAGTCTATTTTTAGACTGCTAGTTTGCATGTTAAAGACTAGTCATAGTCTTGAGTTACGTGTCTAATTATTGTAAGCATGAGATATATATATATATATATATATATATATATATATATATATATATATATATATATATATATATATATATATATATATATGGACTCATCGGCTATATTGTAAAAGTGTAGCTAGAGAGTAAGAGAGCAATAAGCTCCTTCCGAGAGAGGAGAGCAATGGTGTGTTCCTCCTAGTGCCGCAGTACCAAGGTGGGTACTAGATTGGATAATCAGTAGGGTTCTTCATATTTGTATGATCTTAGTCAGCAGGTGAGCATGGCTTCTTTTGGAGATCTACAATGGTGAGTAAGGTCTAATGATTTGCAGGTAGCAGTAGAGAGAAAGGGATCTACTTGGAGTACGATTGTGTACTTGGTGTATTAGTAGTGTGTTACTGACTAGTTGGAGAGGTGAACATCAATTCTGTATTAGAGTTGATTGTTGGGACCGAGAGAGAGAGAAGAAGGTCTTGAGGTGTGGCGAGCCTTTGAGGTGGAAGAAGAAGTCGCATCTTCTTTATTGTATATTCTTCTGAGTGATTATTAATACAATTGTGTATTGTCTCTCATATTCCTGTGTTGTTTCATATTTTTAGTTACTTATTGATCCTGGTTAAATTTTGTGTTTAGTTACTAATACAAGAAGTAATCATATGTGCTCTATTGGTGGAGCAAGATCATGACAAGTGGTATCAGAGCATGTTTATTGTTCTATGCTCTGTACACATGGTATCAGAGCCTTGGTTGTAGGTTCAAGAGCTGATACTATCAATTGGTATCAGAGCTTTTAGTTGGGTTGACTAACAGGTGGTTTCAGATCTAGTAGTGTTGTTGATTACAGGTCACTCGCAGGGATTTCAGATTGAGTGGGTGTATAGCAATGGCAGAAGAAAGTAAGCTATGAATGGAGAAACTGAATAGCACGAATGGTCTGATTGATGGAAAGAAAGAGCAGGTAAAGGGAGATTGTTGGTCGGTAGAAGATCAGTGTGTAGAAGCATATGTTACAGGTGATGTTGAACAGGATGTTCTGGATAAAGTAGAATCTTTGTTTACAGATTCTTTTGCCTCTTTCCATGCAGCCTGAAATAGAGCATCTTTTCTTGGGTATGTCTTTGGAGAGATTTATTTAGGGGTTGGAGAGCCTTGTCAGATTATTTATGAAGGGGAAGTGAAGCTAAAATTGCAGATGGATGACACACAGTGGTTGAAGGAAGTCATACAGGTACCATTCTTGGAGATGAGTCTAATTTCTTTAGGAAATTTGGGTGATGGGAGATGCACTGTAACTCTCACAGCGGATGCACTTGAATTAGATGGTGGTAAGAAAGTAGGTATCTTTTATCTATCTACTTATATTACTGATTCACCTTTTGTTATAGAGATGTGGCTTTGTAGGCTTGGTCACATATGTAAGAGGGGAATGCATGTTCTTAAGTGGAAGATAGATGTTTTTGACAAGCTAAAGAACTGGAAAGCCTTGGTGTTCATGGAGGAGATAACGGACAGAGATCAGTGGAGTGGACTGAATTATTCTAAGCAGGGCTGTGTTGATTTGAACAAGGTTTTGATCCATGGAGAGCTTATGGGTAAAAAGTTATCACTCACAGGCAAACACAGGTACCAACATTTTGTCAGATAGTAACCGACGTTGGCAGAAGGAGGACCAATGTCGGTCATGAAGGCACCAACATCGGTAGAAGGGATACCACATCGGCCAGGGAGATGACGTTAGCAATCAGTGTCAGTGCAGGGAATTGACATCAGTTGGGAGTAGACTGGGAGATGGCTGAGATTGGTCACTAGAACGGATATTGGGCAGACAACAAGCTATCAACAAGTCTCAAATGCTCATATTGAGGACTAAAAGGGTAAGTGAACCTCATATTCATTGTTCACCTTCTTTATATTGCTTATTGATGGTCAAGAACTAGGAAGACATGAAGAAGTAATGCAGGTAGAATCCAAAAATAGTGGGAGCTTGGCATGAATGAGGAGTGTGAGTCCTTGGAGAAGAACCAAACATGTATTTGTTGGTAGAGTTGTCAGCTAGAAGTAACCACTGAGAGACGAAATGGATTCCCAAGTTAAAGAAGAGAGTGGATGGATACGTGAGACAGAAGGCCAAGGTATATGGTCTTGAGAAAGCTGCAAAATAGTGGTACAGGTTTGACAGGTGGATAATTAAGCATGGCTTCATTCAATGTCAGTGTAACTATTGTGTTTGTCTTACCAGGTGGATGATGAGTCGCGACATTATCCAGTTATTGTATGTGAATGGTATACTAGTTACAGGTTCAGAAATACAAGGATTTGCTGAGCTAAGGGTAAGGTTAGTTTAGAGGTATGTCATGAAGAATTTGGAGCAGCAAAATTCTTTGGCATAAGAGACATGGAGATTTTATCTCCAGTGGGAGCTGATGTGAAGATGGTGTTAGTGGGGTTCATGATGCAAGATGTAGAATCAAAAAGCACACCAAGGGTTGGATAGTTCAAGCTTAGCTTAGAATAGGGTTCAAAATCACATGAGGTCTAGTGTAGACATGATTTTTCCCAAGTAGTGGGAGTTGTCAGAAAGTATGGAGCCAATTCAGGGAAGGAGTACTGGAGGATAGTTCAGTCAGACTAGCAGCAGGTTAACATGTTATGCAGGGTCAAGGTCTTCACTACATGGATATGTAGGTTCAGATATGGCAGGTTACTTGGATGACAGGTGTAGCATCATGGGATGTGTGGTGGTTAGTCTTTAGGATTGATCTTGAAGAGGAATATAAGCTAGGGAATAATTTAGACAGTGTACAGGGATAGGTACAGGTGCAGCTATTTATCTCCAAGTGGGAGATTGTTAGGTTATGGAGCTAAAAGTTTCACCAAGATGCAAACAAAAGAAGTCATGAAGCTTGCAGAGGTTGTGGAGAGTTACAAAATCAGTTATAGGGCAACTGACGTCAGTCTGATCAGTCGACATCAGTCAGATAGCAGTGAAGAACCAACCAACATTAGTTACAAGTCGGCTGACATCAGTCATGGAGGAGACGACGTTGGCAGCCTGTACGTGAACATGCAGTTTGCATGTCGATTCTTGAGAGTCTATTTTTGGACTATTAGTTTGCATGTTGAAGGCTAGTTATAGTCTTGAGTTGCATATCTAATTATTGTAATGAAGATAGTCTAATTATTGTAAGCATGAGATCTATATATGGACTCATGGGCTGTATTGTAAAAGTGTAGCTAGAGAGTAAGAGAGGAATAAGCTCCTTCTAAGAGAGGAGAGTAATGGTGTGTTCTTCCTAGTGCCACAGTACCAAGGTGGGTACTGGATTGCAAAATTAGTAGGGTTCTTCATATTTGTATGATCTTAGTCAGCAAGTGAGCATGGCTTCTTTTGGAGATCTACAATGGTGAGTAAGGTCTAGTGATTTGTAGGTAGCAACAGAGAGCAGGAGATCTACTTGGAGTACAGTTGTGTACTTGGTGTATTGGCAGCGTGTTACTGACTAGTTGGAGAGGTGAACATCAATTCTATATTGGAGTTGATTGTTGGGACCAAGAGAGAGAGGGAAGAAGGTCTTGAGGTGTGGCGAGCCTTTGAGGTGGAAGAAGTGGCATCTTCTTTATTGTATATTCTTCTGAGTGATTATTAATACAATTATGAATTGTCTCTCATATTCCTGTGTTGTTTCATTTTCTAGTTACTTATTGATTCTAGTCAAATTTTATGTTTAGTTGCTAATACAAGAAGTAATCATATGTGCTCTATTGGTGGAGCAAGATCTTGACAAGTGGTATCAGAGCATGTTTATTGTTCTAAGTTCCTGACACTTGGTATTAGAGCCTTGGTTGTAGGTTCAAGAGCTAATACCATCAATTAGTATCAGAGCTTTTGGTTGGGTTGACTAATAGGTGGTTTCAGATCTGGTAGTGTTGTTGATTACATTTCACTTGCAAGGATTTTAGATTGAGTGGGAGTATAGCAATGGCAGAAGAAAGTAAGCTACGAATGGAGAAACTGAATAGCACAAATGGTCTGATTGATGGAAAGAAAGAGTAGGTAAAGGGAGATTGTTGGTCGATAGAAGATCAACGTGTAGAAGCATATGTTATAGGTGATGTTGCACAAGATGTTCTAGATAAAGTAGAATCTTTGTTTACAGATTCTTTTGCCTCTTTCCATGCAGCACAAAATAGAGCATCTTTTCATGGGTATGTCTTTGGAGAGATTTATTTAGGGGTTAGAGAGCCTTGTCAGATTATTGATGAAGGGGAAGTGAAGCTGAAATTGCAGATGGATGACACACAGTGGTTGAAGGAAGTCATGCAGGTACTAGTCTTGGAGATGAGTCTAATTTCTTCAAGAAATTTGGGTGATGGGAGATGCACTATAACTCTCACAGTGGATGCACTTGAATTAGATGGTGGTAAGAAAGTAGGTATCCTTTATCTATCTACTTATATTACTGATTCACCTTTTGTTATAGAGATGTGGATTTGTAGGCTTGGTCACATATGTAGGAGGGGAATGCATGTTCTTAAGCAAAAGATAGCTATTTTTGACAAGCTAAAGAACTGGAAAGCCTTGGTGTTCATGGAGGAGATGATGGACAAAGATCAGTGGAGTGGACAAAATTATTCTAAGCAGGGCTGTGTTGATTTGAAAAGGGTTTTGATCCATGGAGAGCTCGCGGGTAAAAAGTTATCACTCACAGGCGAACACAGGTACCGACGTCAGTCAGATAGTAACTGACATCAGTAGAAGGAAGACCGATGTCAGTCATGAAGGAACCGACATCGGTAGAAGGTATACTGGTGTCAGCCAGGGAGACAACATCGACAGTCAGCATTAGTGCAGGGAATCGACATCAGTCGGCAGCAGACTAGGAGATGGCCGAGATCGGTCACTATAACGGATATTGGGTAGACAACAAGCTATTAACAAGTCTCAAATGCTCATATTGAGGATTGAAAGGGTAAGTGAACCTCATATTCATTGTTCACCTTCTTTATATTGCTTATTGATGGTCAAGAACTAGGAAGATGTGAAGAAGCAATGTAGGTAGAATCCAAAAATAGTGGGAGCTTGGCATGGATGGGGAGTGTGAGTCCTTGGAGAAGAACCAAACATGTATTTGTTGGTAGAGTTGTCAGCTGGAAGTAAGCACTGAGAGACGGAATGGATTCCCAAGTTAAAGAAGAGAGTGAATGGATACGTGAAATAGAAGGCCAAGGTATATGGTCTTGAGGAAGCTGCAGGATAGTGGTACAGGTTTGACAGGTGGATGACTAAGCATGGCTTCAGTCAATGTCAGTGTAACTATTATGTTTGTCTTACTAGGTGGATGATGAGTCGCGACATTATCTAGTTACTGTATGTGAATGGTATACTAGTTATAGGTTCAAAGATACAGGGATTTGCTGAGCTAAGGGTAAGGTTAATTCAGAGGTATTTCATGAAGAATTTGGAGCAGTGAAATTATTTGGCATAAGAGACATGGAGATTTTATCTCCAGTGGGAGCTGATGTGAAGACGGTGTTGGCAGGGTTCATGATATAGGATGCAGAATCATAAAGCACACCAAGGGCTAGATAGTTCAAGCTTAGCTTAGAGCAGGGTTCAAAATCACATGAGGTCTAGTGTAGACCTGAGTTTTCCCAAGCAGTGGAAGTTGTTAGAAAGTATGGAGCCAATTCAGGGAAGGAGTACTGGAGGGCAGTTTAATGGGACTAGCAGTAGGTTAACATGTTATGCAGGGTCAAGGTCTTCACTACATGGATATGTAGGTTTAGATATGGTAGGTTACTTGGATGATAGGTGTAGCATCATGGGATGTGTGGTGGTTAGTCTTTAGGATTGATCTTGAAGAGGAATACAATCTAGGGAATAATTTAGATAGTGTATAGGGATAGGTACAAGTGTAGCTATTTATCTCCAAGTGGGAGGTTGTTAGGTTATGGAGCTAAAAGCTTCACTAGGATGTAAATAGAAGAAGTCATAGAGCTTGCAGAGGTTGCAGAGAGTTTTAGAATCAGTTGTAGGGCAACTGACATCGGTCTGATTAGCCGACGTCAGTCGGATAGCAGTGAAGAACCAACTGGCGTCAGTTACAAGTCGGCCAACATCGGTCATGGAGGAGCCTACGTCGACAGCTTGTACGTGAACATGCAGTTTGCATGTCGATTCTAGAGAGTCTATTTTTGGACTATTAGTTTGCATGTTAAAGGCTAGTTGTAGTCTTGAGTTGCGTGTCTAATTATTGTAATTAAGATAGTCTAATTATTGTAAGCATGAGATCTATATATGGACTCATGGGCTGTATTGTAAAAGTGTAGCTAGAGGGTAAGAGAGCAATAAGCTCCTTCTGAGAGAGGAGAGCAATGGTGTGTTCCTCCTAGTGCCGCAGTACCAAGGTGGGTACTGGATTGGAGGATCAGTAGGGTTCTTCATATTTGTATGATCTTAGTCAGCAGGTGTGCATGGCTTCTTTTGGAGATCTACAATGGTGAGTAAGGTCTAGTGATTTACAGGTAGCAGCAGAGAGTAGGAGATCTACTTGGAGTATGGTTGTGTACTTGGTGTACTGGCAGCGTGTTACTGACTGGTTGGAGAGGTGAACATCAATTCTGTATTGGAGCTGATTGTTGGGACCGAGAGAGAGAGGGAAGAAGATCTTGAGGTGTGGTGAGCCTTTGAGGTGGAAGAGGAAGTGGCATCTTCTTTATTGTATATTCTTCTTAGTGATTATTAATATAATTGTGTGTTGTCTCTCATATTCCTGTGTTGTTTCATATTTCTAGTTACTTATTGATTCTGGTTAAAGTTTGTGTTTAGTTGCTAATACAAGAAGTAATCATATGTGCTCTATTGGTGGAGCAAGATCTTGACAAGTGGTATCAGAGCATGTTTATTGTTCTAGGTTCTTGACACGTTGAGCACTTGTCATAATACACCATGCTAAGAAAGATTCCAAAGCCTATAGTCTAACATAATCATTTAATAACCCTAAAATATTGCTAGGTTTAATGTTCACTCCATTCTAATAAATTATAAAGTAAAACTAATCTAGTGCATACAAAATTTTGTGGCACAAAGTGGGGGTTAGAAACAAAAAAAACTAAACTAAACATGTATAGAAGACATATACTCACATCAATGTAGATAGAATCCTAATTCATAGGAGAGAAGCACAACTACATTATCTATCTACTATTACAAAGGAGAAATAAATCTAAGAATAATTACCTTTGAAGATAAACCTATTGATCCTCAATCTCTCCCTTGGCCAAGGTGATTCACAAGAGATTGTTGTGGTATGTAAGGATAACAAAGACAAATCAGATATAGGCTACAAACCTATCTATGCATCCAAAATAATTCTCCACAAGATAAGATCTATATCTCCAAAGAAAGTATGGAACCCTAATATTTATTCCTAATGTAGAATGGTCAATAAGTAGATTTTTATCCTCACTTATTCTTCTTTGCTTCTCTCTTATCAAATGGTTGGAAATGAACTTGTATATATAGGCAGATTTTTCCCTAAATCCTTTCAAATACGTCAGTTTTATAGAGTCAACCTAGTTGACCCTATACATTTTTGGGAAATAAATCACTAGGTCTTGAACTAGGTTGGTTGAAGGGCTAATGAAACTCAAAGTGAATAATACCCTAAATAGTATAGGGTCGACCTAGTTGACCCTATATAGTAATTAGAGGCTAAAAACTATACAGGGTTGATCCAATCAACCTAGTATAATCAACTAGTGAAAGGGGGTCAAGGCAAGAACAAGGAGGATAAATCATGATAAATGACTGGAATGGCTAAGATTGAGAGGAATAATCTTAGAGTAAATAGTTTTAGGAGACACGTGTGTAGATGGAAAGTGGAAAAAAAGACAACAATCTGAAGAATTACCAATGGTCTGCCCACCCCTTTCTTGATTCACCCCTTAAGGCATGCACTCAAAAATATTGACAATCAATGGGTTCTTTCAAGACACAAAGTGTTAGTAATTGATAAAATATTGAAAATATTATGTGTATACATATGACCCACTCAAAGCTTATCATGTTTCACATAAGTGCAACACAGGATGGTGCTTCAGGATAGAACATGATAACACATAATGTTGATCCTAAGTAAAGTGAAATAAGTAGAAAATAAGATAAAAGAAAGGACATAATTTAAAAACACATAACTTTAATTACCTTAGTGTTGTAGATAAAGAAGTAGATTGTAGGAGAAAGGTGAAGGCATCTAATGTGAAGAACACTAGGCAAACCTGTAGAAGTTAGTGCAAAAAAAATAGTCATTTTTTTTTTTTTGGAATATAAGTGTATGATAGTGGAAAATATTTTCTATGTCATGAGTAATATAATGCATTTTATGATTTTAAAAATGGATGAGTAGAAATAAAGGTATAAGCAAAATAAGGAATCTACCTAAAAATAATTGAATAATTTGAATTTTGAAAAGTGTTTTTAAATAGGTGGAAAGACAAGTCATTTGGTTATTTTGAATTGTGAAGGAGAGAAAAAGAGATCTGGAGACCAAATGAGCTAGGATGGCAAGGAGACAATAGGTTAGATGAGGAGGAGCTCCAAGAGTGGTAGCAAGTGCACTATAGGTATGTAGCTATGAATATTAATCTAGTTTTGTAGAAATTTTATAAATTAAGTGCATTTTTAGAAAAAAATAATTTTCTATAATTTATAAATGTTAAAATGCAAAAAAATTATATTCTATAGGTAGGAAAAGCCAAGAGGGGAAATGGGTTTGAAGGAATTAGGAAGAAAATTTCCATAAGGCACTTTTTAAGAAAATGTATGGGGTCAGTAGTGAAAAACAATTGGGTCGACCCAGTTGACCCAATAGATTGAAAAGGAGAAAAATCCACACTACCAACTCAATAGGTATGTGTTGACCTTATATGTTTTGTAAACTGTTGACCTAGTACAATTTTACCAACTAATCTCTAAAGTCAAGAATTAAAATGCACTACTAGGGAGAGGAAAAGAAGAGGGTTGAATTAGATTTGTAAGTCAACTAGGTCAAAAATAGGGAAATTTTGGTCAAACTAAGTTGACCAAAAAACTAGAAAAGTATGAAAATACGTGCGAAAGGCTGAAAGAAGGCTAAATGGCCCAAAAGACCAAGGGAAAAAGGACCAAGTAGGCTAAAAATAGGTGAAATTAAATAAATTAAAGCAATTATGCTTGTTTTTATTAAAATGTCTAAAAATAAAGTATTTTTATTATACATGACATGGAGGATCTAATACATCTTTTATTGTTTCTTGATTACAGGAATGACCTAGATTTTGGTGATTGGTAGACACAACATGGCTACCAGATCTACTAGAGAATCTAACAATAGGAGATAGAGTTTGGATAATATTTGTAGGACTAAGAAGGATATATTATATGTGTGGGATTCCCTTGAACACACATTTATTAGTCACATTCCTTAGATGTTGGGAATGATTGACTAAAACCTTCAAATGGGAGGTGGATGGGGACATGGTAGAGGTAGCTATCATTTTGGAGGATGTGTATGCCATCCTAAGGCTATTGGTAGTAGAAGCACCAATGACTACATGTATACCAGATAGCTTGGAGGGGAGGAGATCCTTATCCATGTGGGATATAGGATTAGAGATGATATTGACTAGTAAGAGAGTTATTATGTTTGGTGTATATGCATCATATATTTTGGATATCCAAAAGGCTGTCATAAGACTTATGACATAATGAGTGATATGTCATAAGTCAGATGATAAGGTACCACTATTTATCATATCCTTAAGAAGGATTATCCTAAAGGAGGGAGTATTATATTATCTTGGCTCTATCATCTAGGTCCAATTTATACATGATCTATATGAGGTGCTAGTTAGAGGGGAAAAGTTGATAGGACCAATCATATTATTGATGTCTTGGATATATGACAAGTTTCCCATGTATTAGATGGCTAGGTTACTACATGAGGTTGATGATAGGTTACCTTGAGTGTAGAGATGGAGGGAGGATTGGGTAGAATGGGTCATGCCCCATGTTCCAATATTGTAGATGGTGAGATACATAAACATAGTGTGGTAGTCATATGGGCACACAATCACTATATGGTCAAAATGGGACACAATTGTACCAATTATAGTGAGCACAAAGGTGGTTAGACACTATACCTAGTGGTGAGAGCCACATTCAGTGGTATGAGTAATAGGATAAATGGGCTTACTTCATCTAACAACATTGATATTGAAGCCCAAGTAGTGGGCTCAGCATGTGAGAGATCAAAAAGGGAGGAGGGGATGAATGCCACTAGTGATGAGGTCAATGCTTAGACCATGTCATGAGCAACCATGGACTAGGCAAGCATGACATGGAGTAGAACAGGAGGAGATGGGTATAAATGTAGTGGAACTAGAGATACCACCCATATATCTACAATGAGATGAGCTATGACCACCAAAGACATGATATCAATGGAAGTAAGAGGAGCAATAGAGAGTGGAGACTATCACCATCCCTTAAGGATTTGACCTACAGAGGAGGTGATAGGAGGTTAGATAGATTGAGATACTATGCTAGTTGATCACATAGATGGTGAGACCATAGCGGCTGAAACATAGGTAATAAAGATGATTAAATTATTGCTTAAGTTTTTATTTTGAAATAGGGACTAGAGATAGATATATATTGTGAGATATAATAGTGATCTAATATCTATTTTGGTTTGATTTTGTAGGCATAAATTAGGATGAGGATGAGAGATGGGGGTCCCTTGTGAGGAGAGCACTCCATGACATCTTAGATGAGACTTTGCAGCCATATGACCTTATTTCATTAGAGGAGCAAAGTGTACCATCTACCCCAGACCAGATGAGCTAGTTTAGATTCATTAGAGTGGTAATGAGGTAGATACAAACATAAAGAGAGATGATGCAACCACTACCAGAGATGGGTGTAGGTGAGATATAGGCATGGTAGGTCCTAGTAGAGGAAAGAGCTACACTTCTTGCTATAGTGATATAAATGACATAGGCACACATAGCAATCTTGACCCATATGACATAGGTTTAGGAGTAGGAGAGAGTGACACACATGGAAACCTTTGCCCAATTGGTGTAGGTACAATAATGGGTGGTACATCTAGATGGATAGGTTGATGGATTGAGATAGTGGATGGCCTCCTTACAACATACTATTTAAAGGAGTCAAACTAAGGCATTGGTAGGTAGTGTGGCTAAGCCACAATATAGATAGGATGGAACCTAGCCATAGAGTTAAAACATTGTATATGTTTGTACTTATTGTATTAAAATGCATGATATACATATGATCCATCATTTTGGCATATTGATGTTGATTGTGTATATTGTCATCATTATGGTTATGGTTGTGGTTGTGGGTGCTTTTGATATATTTCTTTCTAGAACATGTATTTATCTATTATTGTATATTTTATAGTAAATATATGATATCTAGTTTATTTTCTAACATTATGTAGGACACATTCATGGTTAAAAATAAATAGGCAAAAAGGACTTGGTAAAATATAATCAATCAAAAATGTACTAAACACTATTTCAAGTTGGGAAATGTGTAATAACAAGAAAATGACTAAGTATAAAGAGCCAAGGGATGGTAAAACAAGATGGTAAGAAAGTAATTTATTTTTAAACCATAGTGAAATATTTTTGCACCAAATTAAAATAAGTAAAATCATACTCACATTAGGATGTATGAAAATAATGTAATAAAATGGAATGTATGTAAAAGGGAAAAAATGGTATAAAAAAACTAAATTAAGTCAATCAATTACACTAAATCACATTGGGATGTATAAGAGAAAAATAAAATGGGAAAATATTGGTCTTAAATTTATCACACTAATTCAAGCTGGGAAATATGAAAAATTCAAGAAATGATTGTATTCTTACATGCACTCAAAAAATAAGGAGATAAAAGTGAAAGAGAAATGAATTAATAATAAAACACACTAAATCAAGGTGGGAAGCATGTTAACGACATTTAACTTCATAATAAATCACATCTTATCTCATATTTGACACATGTAATTTTGATTGTGACTTTTATTATTGGAATTTTTTTTGAGGAATGTCAGATCCTATCCATATTATTACAAAGAAACTCACAAAAATAACACCATTGGGTTGGAATAAATAGGAAAAATAGGAGCAGGCTCTATGGGAGATTTAGGAATCACTAATGGAAAAGGATCCATGGGTGAAGGATACAAGCTGGAGAAAGATCCATGAGTGAGGGAATGGCTATGAACTATTGCTAATGTCTTTTCAATCTTAAATGAAAACTAAGAAAATACTTCTCTTTTAATCTCCTCAATAAAAAAAGTAAGAATGCTCAAGGGATCATGCTGAGGGAAATCAGGCAAGGGATGCTTGGGAAAATGTGTGGGATCAGGCTCTATGGGAGATTTAGGAATCACCGATGGAAAAGGATCCATGGGTGAAGGATTAAAGATAGAGAAAGATCCATAAGTGAGGGAAGGTATATAGTTTTAAGACTCATGGGTGGAGAAGGATCCATAGGTGAAATAATCATAAGTAGAGGCACAAAAGATGATGAAGGGACCATAGGAGGGGATGAAACCACTACAGGTGGATCTATGAGAGAAGGAGGAGAATTTTTATGGGAATGACCTATGGGAGGAATGGAATAAGGTTTAATAAAAAATATAAGGTGATCTTTAAGGTGTTGTTAAAGAATGCAACATTGATCGGTGAGATGAGTACCACATTGGTTCTATACATAATACACCTCACCACACTTAGGTATATATTTAGGTATAACCTTTGGGGGAGGGGTGATTTTGTCTAAGGAAGGATAGAAAGAATTTAAAGTGTCAAATATTATCATAGCTTTTGATAATGGGTAGACGAATGATTATCTATGCTATCAAAGCAACATATACACTTGTGAGTGGTTTTAGGAGAATTACTCATAGGAGATATAACATGAGTGGAATAAGCTAGAGAGGACTTGTCAGACCATTTGGTGGGAAATGGAGCCATTTTAAGCAAAGGAAGAAATCCATAACCAAGGGAAGGTGGTGGTGGAGAATCAACAAAACTAGGCTCAATGGAAGGAGCAATGGGATGAGAGGCAAGGGTAGACTTAGTAATAGTAGGATTAGGAATAGGCTCAACTATAAAAGGAGAAAGTATGGGATCAACTATAGTGGGGGTGGGAATGGAGTCTGGTAATGGCTTTGTTGAGGAAATAATGGGATCTACAAAAGGTATAAGGAGGGTCAAACTAATCTTAGGAGTAAACCAACTACGATGATCAGGAAACCTAGAAAAATGGTAAGGCCTAGTCATAACATGATCCATGAGTATAATCCTACAAGGGTCCTCAGAAATTAGAGGTGTTGATGTCATATCTACCCCATGATAAAGAGGAAAAATACTAAAATTAAGAACTATAAATGAAGGAAGATAGTAAGATATGAAAAAATACTTAAGTAAAGGATAATGATAATGGACAATCTCAACATCATAGGCCTATATAAGACTTCTTAAGAATGGATCATATAGGGCATAACAATAATCATAATCTATGGTATTAATATCAATGACACAAGTATGAATAACCTTATCATTAGAGAAAGTGTGGTGAATAGAATGCTAAGTCTTGGTCAAGACTATGGGAATATCATCACAAGGAGGATTTGAGAATGAAGATGCAAGGAAGCAAGAAGTTATGAGATTAGGCGAGGAAAGAGATTGGAAGTTTTAATCTTTAGGTTAATCTCATTAGGCTCATCATCATTAGAATCTAAGAGGTTATGGGGAATGTTCCCAATGACTTTGGGATATCTATTATAACATCGAGTTAAATTAATGGGAAAGTTAAGACGTTGAGACTCATGGAATGAAATGCTAAGAAATGATTCAAGAGTAGGAATATTGAAGATACCATAGTCTTGGAATTTTTATAAATTATAAAGGTTAGTGTCACCATGAATCCTATAAATGGTTCCATTATGAGGGAATTTAAAGCATTGGTAGGTGGAAGAAGCAGTGGCCCTCATATGGTGAGTCCAAGGCGTACCAAGTAAGATGTTATAAGAAATGAGAAAGTAAATATCATGACCTTCACATGGATAATGATAGGTGGGATAATAATTGGAAGCCACACATAGCCTAGAAGAGGCATTTACCTTCTATCATATCCTTGGTAGGTAATGTGTGTAGAATTGAGATTATATTCTAAATATCCAAGGGTTTTGATAAAGTTTAGGGAGGCAACACAAGTGCCATAACCCTCATCAATAAATGCATGCTTAACTTGGATATTACCTACTTGGACACTAATTAATAAGGGAGGATCATCTACATTAATCAAAATATTGTCGAGAATCATATAAGCTATAATAAATTTTAAGGAAAGAGAAGTGTCCATAGATTCATCAACATTGATAGACATCTCTTCACATTTTTTAATATAATATATTTAGATATAGATAAGGTTGTCTCTATCCTTTTATGGGAGGATGAGGGACATTCATTTCAAACAATAGCTTCATAATATAATTTATATGACATGGAGAAGTCCTCATGAGCTCAAGGAATGAAATCTGGGATGGGAGATTAGTGAGTTCCACAATGGGATCCCATTCATCATAACCCATCATAAGGATATTAGATATAAGTGCATAATTATTAAGGACATCCTCAGATGGAGGATCTGAATTGCATTAGAGTTTATGTTGGTAAAAATAAGAAGGTTTAGAACAAGGTTGTAAATTATGTAGTGATGATGAAGTAGTTGGTTCAAGTTAATTTTGAGAATTGGTAGAAGTGTTAGTATAATTTTGAGTGTCATTAATGTTAAAATATGGTGGAAGAGTGGTAAAAATAGAAAAGGAAGTGTTATCCAAGGGATAATCATAAATTTAATCATCAAAAGTAATAAAGTCATCTTGCTCTAACTCATTTAAATGATTTGGAGAATAATCCTAGATAATATGATATGTTCTAGATTAAGGAGTGTAGATAGGTTGGGAGTTGATAAAATCAACCACCCTTCACATATTAGTCATGTTAATGACATTATCTTTAGAAGTGGGTTCAACAAGACTTTTTACATTATTAGTGGAAGGGGTAGCTTTGTCTTGATTGTCTTGGATAGGTTGATGATTAGGAAGAGGATCTTTGTAGATAACCAAATGAGCATTGGCTTGGTTCAAGGCTTGAGATTTATCATGTGTTTTATAATCCTTAAAATCAATTTCATAGGATTATTTATGCTTTCAAATGATAAAATCATGATGAAAATTAAGACTAAGAATAAAGTCTATAGCTAAATTATGAAGTTGTCGATAGGTATCATGAGAATGACCCCAACTAGTGTGAAACCAAAAAAACTTGTTAGGATCATACTAGGATTTCATAGGATGGGTAGGGTCAAGTTCTTGTGGAAGAGGCCTAGGTAAATGATTAAGAAATTTAGCTAAGGATAGAGGTTTATGAAAATTAATTTTTTTTAGTAAAGATAAGTGAGGATTGGTATATTTTTGAGAAGGGGGAGTTGGTTCCAAAGATTGGTTGGGAATGACAGATTGAGCATTGTGAATGGTATCATAAGAATATATAACACCATCATTGGTAACATTACATTTTCGTTCTTAAGTAAGAGATGAGGACCTGTAGAAGGTTGGGGTGGCTCAAATTGATGCATAAGGAAATATTGTCATTTAGCTTGGTCAATAGCCTCCTTCAATGTATGTGGAGAGAGAGTGTGGACCCAATATTGAAGTTTTGGAAAAAAAACATTGATAAAGAGATGGAAAAGATTATCATCAACCATGTTATGTTCACATTTATTTGATAAAGTTTTAACAAAGGCTTGAGTAATTTCATTTTCAAAATTTTCATAATTTATGAAGTGGGCCAAAGTGTTTTCTAGGAAGATCTCTAGTTTGGAATTCTTAAACTAAAACATTCACTAAATCCTCCAAACTAGTAATGGAATGATTTATAAGTTGGTTGTACAATCCAAGGCATCACCTATGAGATTTTTAGCTAAGAGTTTAGTAGCAGAAAATGTGTTCAATTTTACCCAATCCTTATAAATATTTCCAAATGTTTTAAGATGAAGGGTGGGATCAGTTGATCCATTATATGAAATTGTAGGTGTGATACCTCCTATGTCAATGTTAGAGATTTGAGTAGTGAGAGGTTTATTTTGGAGATGACTAATGGTTTTGTTGACCAAAGGAGGTTTAGGAATGAGATTACCTTGAGAATATTGAAGAGGAGGAGAGGGAACATTCTGGTTATGTATGCCCCAAGCCATTGGTTGAGGATGAGATTAAAGATGAAGAAGGTGGTTTTTCATTCTCATCATTTTATTTGTGTTATGAGCTTGAAAGGCATTTATTTGATTAAGTGTTTTTAAATATAGTTGATGTGTTTTATTATCATTGTTAAAATCATTAGAGGTGGTATTAATGGCTTGGGTACCACTATTAGTTTTGATAGGAACTTGAGAGGAATTATGAGAATGTGAGGCACTAATGGAAAAATTTGCTTATGTAGCAAAATATGGACTAGTGAATGGTTGATAAGAAGAATAAATAGTATCATTATTACCTTGGGTAGAAAATGGTTCACTAGTGGAAGGATTAAAGATAGTGGATCTTATGAGAGACCCATTATATGTAGAACCTGCATGTTAGTGGATATACCAGGCATGGAGGTGGAAGAAGCTAGATAAGAAGAGGTCATGGTATGAGAAGGGGTAAAAATCAAAGGAAGAGGCTGATAATCAAAGAAAGTGGAACCCAAAATTTTTGTTGATAATATAGGAGTATGTGAATGAGGCTCTTCGGATTGATCACTAATCATAAGATTATAAAAAGTAGAAGGATATTTTCCTTGATGTTGAAGAAATTTAGACATAAAAAAGAGCATTTTGGGGGTATATTCTAAGTTGGGTTGGTATTATAATAAGAAAAGATTATTATTTTATGAAGAGATATTAGGAGGGGTCCCATAGTTCATTGTGCGAGTGGAAATATGAACATTACTAGCATCCAAGAGAGGAGCCCTACTCTGTCTATGGGAGACCCTATGAGGGTTGGTAGAATTCATATTTCTATTGACTACAACTTAGTATTATCATAAAAAAAAGAAGTACATGATGAAGGGAAAGAAAGAGAGATGAGAAATAAAGGAAATAGGAAATGACAAAAATAGTACAAGGTTGACTAGGTTGACCTAGCATAAAAATAGGGTCTACAAACAATATAGGGTTGATTGGGTCCATCCGATATAGTGAACATAGGTTATTAAAAGATTAAATAGGGTATATAAACTATATAGGGATGATTGGGTTGATCCAATACTATAAATAGAGGCTATAAAAGAGGAAATAAGGTTTGTAAATTGTATATGGTTGACTGGGTTGATCTAGTATAAAATAGAGGCTAGAAAGAGGTACAGAGTCAAGTGGGTCAACCCAATATAGTAGAAAGGAAAAATTAAGAATCATATAATATATTTGTGAAATTAAATAAGATGACTTTCAAATCAATTTGATAATAAATAGTTAAAAAGAAATAAGCAGTTAATTTGATCAATGCTAGTCAATCCAATTAAAGCACACAACATAAAACCTTGTATGAATATTGGATAATGCAAGTTTTTATAATAAAAAATATAATTGAGTAAAGAGTAAGAAATAAACTTGAAAAGTAAAGATCCAACTAATTGGTCAACTTAAATGTTAATCAGATTATTAAGATATGATTTTAAATGTAATGGGAAGTTGGTTGTAAGGAACTAGAATGGCAATCTATGGATGGGATCAAGTAGTCTAGGTTGAAAGGGGTTATAGTGGCAATGATATAGGCTTGGTATTAGGGCCTACCCCCTCACTTCACACATTGAAATTATAAGGGTGTTGGGTGCTTAGCTATAATATACCATTAACTATGCTTTATACTTTACCAGAGTATCAAGTCAGTTTCCCTCTTGGTGATGAAATCCAAGTAAGTTTGCCTTAGGTAGACAAATGGTAAAATTATTGTTTATATTTTATGATTTTTCCATATGTGCATAAAATATAAAATAGTGAAACTAAATGGTCAATTAAAAATCCACTAAATTAGACTATGTGATCTATTCTAAGCATGCAAGCAACAATAAATGAAAGTGTGAACTAATTACTAGCATATAAGGTTAATTCCAACTTCAAAAGAAGTTACAAAGTTGATATAGTCAATAGTGTATGTATAAATTTTAGAATAGGGTTTAACTTGTACAACAAAATCAAGGCTAAAAAATGAACCAGGTTAACAAAGTTAACCTAGTTATCTAGACAACACATAAAACATAGAATTGGGTTAGTAGGGTTGATCCAATTGACTATGCAAGGGTAGTTTTAAATATTGAAAAATGTAAAAGGAAAAAATTTAAAGAAAGAGACAAAGAGATTAAAAGGAACCTTGGTAGATCAGAGATGTAAATAATGAATATTTTTTGTTTAATAAATTTGATATATGGTTGCAAATTATGCTAACTAGGTTGATTGGGTTGTTTAATCTTTGCATAAACATGTTGTTAAGTGCTTGAAAATGTATAGGGTCAACCTAGTAGTCTGGACTGGATGTTTGAAAATCTAAAAAATAGTACTAGGTCAATAGTGTTGATTTAATAGCTTGTACCTAAAATCTTATGCATAGAAGTTATATATTGGGCCGATAAAATTGATTTAGTATGTAAAATATATGATAAAAAATAATGATGAAAGAAATGAAATAAGGTAAACAAATCCTAAAAGGGTTAGTTTACATCAGGTTTACTAGAATGTATGTAATCAAAAATGCATCATGTCTATAAATCAATCTTGGTTCAAAGAAGATAAAACATATCTACACTTTTGATTGGGAATACATTTGTTAAGTGGGAGATTGACCAATATGGGGATCTAATAGACCCAATTATGGGATCAATTATCACAATACACCATGCTAGGAAGGGTTCCAAAGCTTATAGTCTAACACAATCATGAAACAACCCTAAAATATTCCTAGGTTTAATGTTCACTCTATTATAATGAACAATAAATTAAATATAATCTAGTGTACACCAAAGCTTGTGGCACGAAGTCGGGGTTAGAAACAAAATAAATATGCATACAAGACATATAATCACATCAATGTATATATAATCCTAATGTTGGAACAAAACCAAATACTAAGAGGGGGGTGAAATAGTATATCAATTAAAACCAATCCTTTAATCCTTTTAAACCAAATTTAAAAGCATAAGTAGATTAAAAGATAATTGTAGAGATCACATACACACACAAATACACATTACACCAAATTTATACATTGAAATCCCAAAGGGAAAAACCATAGTGAGAATAACTATTAGAATCTATTATTTTAATCTAGCCTCACTGGTAAAACCTCATTGTTTATAATGTTTAAGGAAACCAATCCTAAGGAGACACCAATCCCTAGATTTAAAATCACCAAATCTAAGGAATCACCCACTCCCTAATCTAATAAAACACTCATCTCATCTAATGGTACCAACCTATTGGACTCTTCTATGGAGATACAACTCTAATTTACAAATTAGATTCATACATGAATCCAAATCTATGTTCTTTGTTATAGGTCTAGTCTGCAACTGATCATACTCTACACATTATCCTTGTGATTTTATTCCTCTATACTCCTTTATATTCCTTTGGTTTTTTGTCTAGACATCTCTCTAATTTACACACTTCATTGGCTTAACCAATCACTATAAACTTCTCTACCCCCTCTAGTTTTGTGTCTTTATGATTTTCTATTTGACACTATTCATTTATTTTGCTCTCTCTACCTTTATTGAATTTGGATAAATAGCAAAATTAATTATACCAACACCTTTTTACTTTATCTTAGATATCATATATTTAAATAAATGATTTATGGTTCCATATCTTCTATGTGTTCACACTCAGACTACAACACTTCATGCCAATTTTGGACTCTAATTCATTATGGCTTGGGATGTAAGCATTTTGCATCTTGATTCCATGAATCATGCCATAATTATAGGTCTCTTTACTATCTATAACATTTTTTAAAGGCAATTTTTGATGCATAGGCTCTTTAATGTAGATTTGATTGGTTAGATCAATCGATATCATTATTTGTGTCAAGATATAGAGATTATATGCAAGTTTCAACATGTTTCTCCAACTAACTATTTATCTAGACATGAATTTAAATGTTGGTCATTGATCTTACCTTTAGTTCCATGATCTGATGGTCCATATTCAAATAGATAAACTTTAAAATGCATCTATTTATTCTCTAGATCCTAGCTTCCATGTGTCATTCGATCTCTAAAGATGCATGACCTTTACCTTGACTTGGTCATTAAAATTTGACAGTTTAACCTCATATCACTACTTATTATATATTTGGATCACTTTCACTCTATCTATATTCTTTAACCTACTAGGTCTTTAACTTACCATTATATCAATAAACATCGATCACTTTGTTCAATTTGACTCCACTCACTCCATTAGATCTCTCTCATCCATGCAACTACTTGCTATTAGATATTCAAATATGGATGATCTTTACTTATGTTTATTTTTCAAATTTCAAGCTCTTTATAATACTTGATTCCATTCATTCCATTAGATATCTTGTGCATGATCACCCATGTACCATCAAATATTTTAACAAGCTTATTCTTTATATTTGTCAAGCTTATACTTATTGAGTCTCTATCTAACAAGTTCCATGAATATGACACTTGTTACTTGAATCCTCACTTAGGGATCCTTTTGAAAATTTTATTTCATCATGCTCCATTGGATCTCTAATGTTTGATTAAGTACAAGCCATTTATCTTCCAACTATCTTGATCATTAACTCTGACAGGCTCATTCTCATTGGTCCTCTATCTGATAGACTCTATGTTTATGACACTTTGCATCAACATCTTTGCTCAGAGGGACCTTTGACACTTTGAATTTTATTCACTCCATTGGATAATATACGTATGATAAAGCATGAGCCATTAATCAAGATAGAATATATATTAAGTCTTATACCTAGGAAAATATAAAGTCATTTGATCATTGCTCAGAGTAGGTAATTGCTAGGTCGAGGGGACAATTTATTAACAATGATGTTCTTAGGTATACCAAGTTAGAATTAAAATATAAATTTCTTTATTGACACCATGGTTAAACCCTTAGGGTTTACTGAGAAATCCTATTTAGTTTGAGAGCAAAGATAATTCAATTTTAGGCTCATTCCTTCTCATTTGAACTTTTGGACCATATTTTCAAGATGCTCATGAAAAAACATAAAAAATATTTGATTTGTTTGACTTTAAACATCCATAAATGGTCTCTATAAAATCATAGCAACTTTGCATAGTACAATTATGAAACATGCTCTTCTCTCCGTCAATCTTGCTTGTTCCTTTTGACATCAATGACATTCATATTTCCAAAAATCTCCCATTTTAGCATTGATGGCAAAGTAAATACTCTGATTCAAACTTATTTTTCTAATATTATAATAATTTTATCTTTATCTAGAATTACTTGCATTGGCTTCTGATGAATATGAACTGAAGCTATTCATACCAAACTTGCTCCCCCTTAGGCAATGTAATATTTTCAAAAACTCATCTTGGATATTTTCTATGCTCTTCCAAAATTTTACAGAGAGAATTTTCATTTTTTCTTCCAAATTTTACAAAGAGCATTTTCCATTTTCCTCCCTCTTTGACATCAATAGCAAAGGGACTCCTCACTGTTTATCCAAAGTGTTCTCCCCATTTATCAGATAAAGGAGTTTGTCCAATAATCTAAAAATTTCAACTCATTAGTAATTTTTATAAGCATACATACTTGATTTGAATAGTATCTCTTCTTTAAAGGATTAATAAGGCTTACATGAGACTCCCCTTAGACTCATTCACTATCACTAGTGATTTAGTGATGTGGTGTAGGAGCCACCACTCCTAACTTCTATCTCAGATATTCAAATTGTTCTTTGGGAAGAGGTTTGGTTAATATGTATGTAATATAGTCCTTAGTTGGCACATATTCTATTGTGACCTCTTGATCTGCAACCCTCTCTCTTAAAAATTGATACTTGATTGATATGTTCTTGGTTTTAGAATGCATCATTAGATTCTTTGATATATTTATTGCACTTGAATTATCACAAAGAATAGAAATAGATGATTTGTACTCAACCTTGATGTCCTTGAGTGTTTGATTCATCCATAGGACTTGAGTGCAACTTTCTACTACTGCTATATACTTTTCTTCTATTTTAGAAAGAGTAACTGACTCTTACTTATTACTCAGCCATGAAAAAATCTATTTCCAAGGAAAAATGCACCACCACTAGTGCTTATTTTTTCATCTACACTTCTTGCCTAATCAACATCTATATGTGCTTTCAAAGATAAATCTTCACTTTTAAGGTACCATAGGCCATAGTCAATTGTGTTCTTGATGTATCTAAATATTCTTTTCACTACATAAACATGTGACTCTTTAGGATCAGCCTAAAATCTAGTGACCATGTAAATTGCTTGCATGATATCTGGTATAATAAGGTACCTATCATTGATTTGTACATAGTCTAATTTGCATGAAGTGACTCATCCTCTTTGCTAAACTTACATGCAATTATCATTGGAGTAATAACTAGTTTGTTATCTTCCATTCCAAATTTCTTGAGCATAGCCTTTGCATACTTGGTTTGGGATATGAATAACCCTTCATCAGATTATGCTATTTATAAACCAAGGAAGAAGGAAAGTTATCCTAGTATAGACATCTCAAATTCACTTTGCATTTGTGTATAAAATTCTTTACACATTTTGTTATTTATAGCACCAAAGATGATGTCATCTATATTAACAACAATAATCAACATATTCCCACCTTATAATTTAAAGTATAATTATTGTTTACACATCCTTTGTTGAAAACTTATTGTTGTAGGTATTGGTCAAATCTTGAATATCATGCTCTAGGTGCCTGTTTTAGACCATACATTTCTTTCTTTAGTATGCACACTTAATCTTCTTCATCTATCAATTAAAACCTTTTGGTTGTTCAATATAGACTTCCTCTTCTAGGTTTCCATTCAAGAAAGTAGACTTTACATCCATTTGATAGACTTTGAACTTCTTGTAAATAGAGAATGCTATAAACATTCTTATAGCTTCCAACCTAGCTACTAGAGTAAATGTTTCCTCAAAGTCTATGCCTTCTAATTGTGCATATCCCTTACACACCAATATTTATTTCTTATAAAAACTCCATCCTCATTGAGCTTATTTCTATAGACCCATTTATTTCTATCACATTATTGTTTGAGAGTCTTGGAAGTAATTGCCAAGTTTTATTTTTTTCTATTTGGTTAAGTTCTTCTTCCATGGATTTTAGCCAATTCTCATCCTTGCTAGCTTCAACATAGCTCTTGGGATCAATTTTAGAGCAAAACTTACTTTCTCCTTATTTATTACAGCTCTTCTCCTTATCTGATCTCCTTCATTCTTATTGACACTTATCTATTCTTTAAGATGATCCTTTTTAACAAATCTTAGAGGTGTTTTTCATTATTTTCCTCAACATCCTCACTATTTTATTCTTCTTCAAGATCTCACTCTTTATTGCTAGTTTCCTTGTCATGTTCAACATGTTTTATACATTCTTAAACCTTGACATTTATGCTCTCCACCATCTTGTGTATCCTAATATTGTAACATACATAGTATTTGATTTGAGTGGAATAACCAAGAAATATTCCTACATCACATCTTGATTCAAAGCTTCCCATTTTGTCCTCCTTTTTTCTGATGTAGCGTTTACTTCCAAACACTTTTAAGTACTTAATAGAGGTAGGATTTACATACCATAGCTCATAGGGATTTTTTTAACTATTTACCCTTAGTTTAACTCTATCCAATATGTATACTACTATTTGGACTACTTCTCTCTAGTATCCATCAGGTAACTTGGCCTCCTTTAGCATTGTTCTAGCCATTTCCTTGATTGTTCTATTCTTTCTCTCAACAACTCCATTTTTCTATAGAGTCCTCATTGTAGAGTAGTTCCTTTTGATCCCATGCTTCTCATAATACTCTATGAATTCATTTGAGGTGAATTATCCACATTTATCAGATCTTAAGCATTTGATTTTTCTTCCAAACTCATTTTCAACTATGGATCTAAAGATCTTGAATCTCTCAAAGGCTTGAGATTTGTCCTTCAAAAATGTTTCCCATGTCATTCTTGAGTAGCCATATACAAATAAAATGAAGTAACACTCTCCTTTAGATTCTTTTGTCTTGGTAGGACCACAAAGATCATTATGAACTATTTATAGAGGATTTGTAGTTTCATACTCATTTATTTGAAATTTAACCCTTGTCTACTTACCTAGTTGACATTCCTTGCAGGTAATATTTGCAAATTTGGTTATCTTGGGCATATGTCTTACACACTTATCTGAGCTCACTTTAACTAGATTATCAAAGTTGACATGACCCATTATCCTATGCCACAACCAACTCTCATCAATATTTTCCATCAAGCAACTATTACCATTCACTTCAACAAGATTATAGATATTGATCTCAGTTCTTTTCCTTTCTACAACTATTCTTTCAGATCTCTTTAATTGATAGCCTTATACATCAAATGTGACCTTATATCCATCATCACACATTTGGTTGACACCTAGAATATTATGCTTCAATCCTTAAACATAAAGGACATCATGTGTAGGTAGTTTACCATCTATGTTAAAGTTTCCTTTACCTTTGATCTTTACTATTATGTTGTCTCCAAAGCTAACATATCCTTCCTTACATTTGCTCAATTTGGTGAACTTGATTTTTGTCACTAGTCATATGCTTTAAGAAACCACTATCTATCATCCACAAATTCTATTGCTTGGCATGGAGTGTAGTCTGAGTAATCATGGATTGATTTTTCACTCTCCACACATCCTTGGGTTTCTTATTTAGCTTCTTTTCAAAAACTTGTGAACTTTCATTGACACTGGGAGGCATGTCTTTCTTTACATTATGTAATTTTGATCTTAAAATTCTAGTTATATAATGTTTAGCTATGTGACCAAAGTTATTGTAATTATAACACATTACATTTTTATCTGCCAAGGGTGAAAATTAATTTTTGCTTACAAAATTGATTCTCCTTGTAGTTACAAGTCTATAATTACTAGGCTTATAACCAAAATTATTATAGCTATAACAATAACCATAAAAATATGAGGAATACATGGTCATATCATTTCTTGGTAAAACATGAGGAATTATTGAAGTTATGTCTTCTTCAAGTTTCTCACGTTAGTGTATCCATCATCATCATCATCATCTACCTTTGTCTTCTTTTTATCTTCAAGCTTCTTTTTGGGTCTAGATTTCTTCAAATCAGTTGTGTTTGAGTTTCTCTTTGTATCCTTGAAATATTTCTCTTTATTTACTCTTGATTTTGCTTCTATTTTGAAGTTTTCATATAGTTTAGCAGATGTACTAGTTGAGGAACTTTTTCCCTTCTCATAACCAAGACTTGATCTCTCTTTTGAGGGCTTTTGAGAGTTGATTAGTTCATCAAGAATATCTAATCCTCCTATCAACTTTAGACCTTTTTTTTAGTTGACATTTAGATTTTTTAAGTTATTTTCTCAAAGCAAATATTTCTACCTCAAGCTTCATACATTCATCAAATTTAGATTGTAGTTCCATTTTGACTACATATTCTATAATTTTAGCCTCTCCAACTTGTGTTTTTAGACTAATTACCATCTGATCAGATTTTTCAAGACTTTTAAACATTTTATCAACTTATTTTTGTCCAAGCTTATTTAATTTGAGTTCTCTTTTCTCAGCTTGTCAATCTCATATAGAGAACATATGAGCTCACATTCTAGATCAGCTTTTCCTTCTTATTTTTCATCTGAGTCTTCAACTTCATTTTGATCTAGATTTATAGAAGTTGATCTTACTATCATGAATAGGCATTCATTTTCATTAGCCACAAAATCATAGTCATGATCATCATTTAAACTACTACTATATTCCATTGAGTCATTATCTTCTTTTTTGTATAGACCTTTCTTATACTTAAATAATTTATTCTTAGGATAATAGGGTTTCACCTTTTTGCTACTCTCCTCTTGCTCAAAGTTATCCTTTTTATTATGAGGGTATTTAATATTAAAATGTCCTAATATACCATAGTTAAAGAAATTAAAGGGTAACTTACCTCTATACTTTACAGATCCTCTCTTTAGTCTTTTAACAAAGTTAGATTCTTCATCAGTCTCCTTAGATTTAGATTTATATGTTTCTTCCTTTACTTCCTTGGCTACTTTGAATGCAACTTCTCTCTTCAAGGTGTCTATGTCTCTCATTCCCATCTCATAGGCTATGAATGACTCATGCAAATCATCAATAGTGAATTTATCTAGATCTCTTACTTCTTCTATTATAGATATTTTAGAATCATATCTTGATGGCAAATATCTTAAAACCTTCTTGACAATGATTGACTCTTTCATTTCTTCTCCAAAGCCTCTGATTGTATTAAATATTTCATCTACCTTAAGAAATTAGTTTACAATCTTATCTTTTTCAATCATTTTAAGACTCTCAAACATTCCTCTATATGTTTTTAGCTTGGCATGATTTACCTTGTCATCACCTTCATAGATGATCTATAGCTTTTTCCATATTTCTTGTGAATTTTGATAATGCGTCACTTTGACAAAGTCTAATTTGGACAATCCATAGAGAATAGCATATTTTCTTTGGTATTGTACTCATATGCCTTCTTTGAAGCCTGATCAGTAGGATTTGTAGTATGGGATGCATATCCATTTACTACAAACATCCATACATCAAACCCTAATGAGGATAATTATGCTTCCATTCTTATGCTCTAGAATGCATAGTTAGATCCATCAAAGAGGGATGCTTTATTTAATGAATATCCTTCTTGACTAGCCATTATGTTCACTATTCCAAGATCTACCTAAGCCTATTGAGATTATTTCAAAGGATCCCTAAGCTCTAATACCAATTGTTGAAACACAACTAGATATTGAAAGTGGGTGAATTAGTATATCAATTAAAACTAGTCCTTTACTCGTTTTAAAGTAGATTCAAAAGCATAAGTAGATTAAAAGATAAATGCAAAGATCACATACACACACAAATACACATGATACTAGATTTATATGTGAAAAACCCAAAGGGAAAAAACATGATGAGAATAGATGCTAGAATCTATTGTTTTAATCTAGTCTCATAGTTTAAAGCCTCACTAGTAAAGCCTCACTAGTTACAATGTTTAAGGACACTAATCCTAAGGAGACACCAATCCCTTGATTTAAATAACCAATCTAAGGAAGCACCTAATCAGATCATTTGATGGCACCAACCTATTAGACTCTTCAATGGAGCTATAACTCTAATTTATAAATTACATTCATACATGAATCCAAATCTCTATTCTTTGTTACATGTCTAGTCTATACTTTGTTGTTCCTAAAACCAGTCACTTGTTTTTGTGGACAACGTGCTGACCATTTTGGTCCTACAGGCCAAAAATGGTTTATGCCTTTCTCAAAAATGTTTTGAGTAGTCAAGTTATTCAATTTCACAAGCCTTTTTGGCTAAGGAAATCGTAGGTTCAAAAGGTGGATTTTTGCAAGAAGAAATTACAAAACACTCAGAGGCATTTACTAAAAATGATAAGGATGGTTCAATGCTAAGGTTCAATGATATATGGTTTAAATAATAGAGTTTAATGATTTGAAATGAACACCACTAAACCATTGAACTGTTGAACCATTGAAATCCACTTCAAAATGGTTCAAAGGTTCGAGTGGAAGGTTCAAGTAGAAGGTTCCAGCAAAAGGTTCAAACTATTGGTTCAATGATACAAATTAAATTCATAAGAATACTGAGTGAACGTGACTCTTTAAAAAGCATAAAATCTTGAACCATTGAACCATTAAATCAGTGAACTCTAAAAAGATGGTTCAAGGTTAAAAATGGTTTAAGTGACTGGTGACATCCCTATGGATGTCAAATTCAAGATAATTCAATAACTATTGATTTTCAAATAATGATCTACTGAGAAAGGAGCCAAAGAAGCCAGTAGAAGGTGAGAAGATAGCCTTGAGAGCTCAGATCACTAGGAAGAGACAAAATATAATAAGGAAAGAGGGAATCAAATAGAGAATCTAGAAGCATTAGCAGAAGATTTATTCTACTAGGTGGAATAGTCCACCAAGTGGATATTAGAGAGCGTAAGCATTCAATGGTGTGGCTTATTTTTCTTTGTTTAAGTAAAGATGAGTGGATAGTCGTGTAAATATCATAAAGAGGAGCAGCCTTGCCATTCAGAGGAGCAACCCATGATTTGGAAAAGACATTTGATATGAGTTAAATGCCAAAGTTAGGACTAGTAACCTATTCCAGCATGGCCCCTGAACAAAACTTCCTCTTTCCAATGCATTCAATACATCATGGATCATTTTGTGAAAACAAGCACCAAAGTCTTTCTTTGGATGCTATATATTGTAATCTCTCATTTCGGATAAGGGGAGATCTCTCAATTATGAGAAACAAAACTCTACCTAAATTGAAACGTATTTTTGAGACTTTGAGCTTAGATTATTAATCATATTTTATCAGATGAATGAGATAGAAAGTGACCTTTCAAACTTTGTGTTGAAATAACTTATGTTATGTAGGAAATTGTTCTTATGTCTTTTTCCTAAATATAGTCTTATCCATTTGATCAACTAAGTAGATAAAGTGAAAATAATATGGAAGATGTCCTAAATCTAGTTGTGGAGACTTTATGCTACCATAATTGTCTTTAGCTTGTGTGTTTTGTGTTTTAGCACAAAGAATATTGGAAAGGATTTTAACTACTTTTATCCTTAGTGATCATATACTTTATTGTAGTTTTCAGTGGAGACTTTGGGTTGCACTTCATTCTACTATGATATTAGTCCTAAATCAATAAGATAAGTAATGAAAGACTTTATGCTTTCATGGGTTTCTTGTGGATCCAGTTACTACTAGGGAAGTTTTCCTACTGTGTACTGAGCATCATTTCTGAAAGAAGAGAATTCCTTTCAGTTATTACATAGGAATTTTCCTTTACCTTGTGAACATCATCTCTAAAAAAAGAGATATGGATGGTATGATCTCACCCCTGAGCCTACTTTCAGTTTATATTGTATATTATAGTTTATAGGGAGCCTCCCCTTACTGAGAGGAGAGATTTATCTCATTACGTTGTGGTTGATATACCCATTTTGTCTTCAATTATTTGATGACAAAATATTCACCAAATAGTTTTTTGGTGACTCTACTAGGGATATGAATGTGAACTTTGAAGCCTCAATCTTCAAATTGAAGTATTTCTAGTCCTTTTTCATTTTACACTCTGGTAGATCCACCATACACATGAAGCTAGAGATCTCAAGGTATTGTTGATCCTATATTTGAATTTATGTAGCAAAATCATTTTTATCTTTCTCTTCCACAAGCTCACCTCTAGAAAACTAGGAGTTTTCCTCCTACCAACATTAGGTCTCCAATACAAAATGAAGCTTATAGTTTTAGTGCTAGTAAATTTTTGTTATTCCTCCATTTAACCATCATCTCATGGTAGTATAAGGACCTTGGGGTAACACCTTTAGCCCCCTAAATATAACCCCACCTTTACATGAACTACCTTATAGTTCAAGAAAGAATTTTCCCAAGTTCTATGGTGATGGGAAAGTTCATCCTGATGAGTATATTATAGCTTTCTACATAGCCTATGGTGTGACAGGCATTGAATATGAAGATATAGTGGTAAGAATATTTGTAGAAACATTGTAAGGTGTTGTTGCAGATTGGTTTTATCATATTCAAGATCAGACTATAATTGACTAGAACACTCTCAAGGCCAAGTTTGAGGCTAGGTTTAAACTTGGAAAAGATGCACATGCCTTGTTGGTTAAACTTATGCAAATGAAGAAGGAGCCTCATGAGCCTATGCAATACTTCATTACTAAATTTGATAAGATGAGGAATAGGATTCCTACAATTACTCAGCCAACACTAAAAAATCTTAAGTGCTTCTTCATTAGTTCTCAACTTCTTGAAGTGAGTTTTCTATTGAGGTAGGCTGGCCATATAGATCTTTCTATAACTTAGATTTTGGCTACCAAGGTTGAAGATGATCTTATATTTGTAGGTAAGATAAGAAGAGATCCTAACAAAAATAAATTTTCTTCACCTACTAAAAATTCTTCTACAAGCACCACTAATCCTATGGTGCAAAAGTTAGCAAATGAGTTGTTAGCTCTAAAAAGGCAAATGGCCCAAGAAATGTCTACTCTTCTTTCTTATTAGGATATACCAAGAAAGACATTCCCTAACCATTCATATCAGAGCAATGTTGTCAAGAACCAAGGGTAACCCAATCGCCTTTCTCCCACACAGGGGAAGCTTGCCATTGAAGCAACACTGGCTAACTCAGCAGTTGGTTATCATGAATCTGAACATGATTTCTCTTTCCAACCTAAGTTAGACCAAGAAGATGACATTAATCTCTTTACAGAAGGAGAAGAAGAATTATTTGGTGACTCCAACATTGGTTTTTTGAATTACCAAGATGAAGTTAGAAGAAAGGGAGAAGTGTTTGATGGATCATACACTATTTTTACTAGGTCCCAGAACTAGTCAACTCAACCAACTGATAAGGGAAAAGTAGGATAAGAAATTTAGCTAGTAATTTCAATTGTTAAATGGGGGACTTAACTGCCTTTCCAATCAAAAGACCTAGTGATCAGTAAGAAAGTAAGTACCTTAAACCATCCTGTACCTTCTACTTCTATTCCTTAGACCAGTGCCACACCCAGTAAAGATCAGGATGATGTACTTCCTTCCTCTATTTTTAGTTCATTTCAATTATTTTATATAATTGATCATTCTAAAAAGACCAAGATTCAAATTACTAGAGTTGAGTACTTGCGAGCTAATCCTAAACAATTTGATAGGTTGGCTGAATACATAAAAAACAAAACCATCCCTATAGGACAAGACTTTCCAAAGGTAACTCATGATTCCTTGAAGAATAAATCCACCAAAAATAATCTTGTCGCTACTCCTCTTGTTGCCCCTAGAAAAATAGAACCTTTCTATGTTTCTCTGTTAATAAATGGTCATAAGTTGAGCAACTATATAATAGACTCTGGAGCTTCTGATAATGTTATGCCCATCAAGGTAAAAAATTATCTTGGTCTTACCTTAACTAAGACTTTTGGGAGATGTTTCTCCATGCAAAATAAGAAAGTATCACTCTTGGGTCAAATCAAAGATGCCTAATTTGCATTCGTGGCTTTTCCAGATAAAAGGATTAAAATGATAGTCTTAGCGGCCAATGTTCTAGCTTCCTATGGCATTCTGCTCAGACGTAATTTTTGTAAGGACATAGGTATAGAGTTGAATATAGATTTATCTGAAGTAAGAATACCTATTAAAGGCGTCATGAAAAAATTGCTTCCTGAGAAAGAGTCAAAATATATTGTCACTCAAACATCAGATCTTGAAGCTCAAAATTTGTTCAAATCATCAGGAATGGGTAACTATTTCCTAACCACTGAAGATGTTTTTAGATCATCAAATGAAGGTTCATTAGGTGACAAATCAAAAAAATTAGATTAAAAATTAGAATAATTGTCAAGGAAAAGTTTAGGCAAAAAATAATCTTCCCTCACTAACAAAGATAGATCTTTGAGAAGATCAAATTCTAATAATATTTGGATTTTAGAATTTTATGGCAGTTGCTCTTCTACCAGTTATGAAGCTAGAATTGTTTTGATATCTCCTCAAGGAGAAATTTTTCCTTATTCATATAAGTTACAGTTGAACAATACAAAAAACACCATTGAGTATGAATATTTGTTACTTGGATTGAAAGCTACTCATGCTAAAGGTATTAAGATTCTTAATGCTTAGGGAGATGATGAACTGGTGGTTTGTCAGGTAAGTAATCTATACCAAATCAAAAATAAAAGATTGTGACATTATCACAATATTGTATAGGATTACATTGAAAGTTTTGATGCTTTCAATATTTCTATTGTGCTAAGAGAATTCAATGATCATGCAGATTCATTGGTTATCTCTGTAACCCTCATGGTTCCCCATAAGGATTTCAAAGGGAACAAGTACACTATTGAGATGGTCTTTCAACCAAGTGTGCCTGATAATGCCAATCATTGGTAGGTGTTTAATGATTACAATAAAATCATTGATTTTTTGGAAAGGGTGGACAATTTTGAAGATCTTTATTTTGAAGGTAGCGAATATCCACCATGGGAATCAATTCCTGAAATAGATTCAAAAACTGGTGAAGAGTTTCTTCAACTCAAGGGGAATAAAAATTCCAAAAGGTTTGGTTTGTCTTGAAAATTTATTTGATAAGCATGATAGGTATGTCAAGTAGCAACAAATATATTCAAGTTCCTCTAAGGAGTTTAGTCAAATAAATTTGAGTATGGAAGAAAATCCCAAAATGGTCAACATTGGGAATTGCTGCACTTCTGATGAAAAGCTCAAATTCATTGCTCTTCTTCACTATTACATTGATGTTTTGGCATATTCTTATGATGATTTGCAATCTCTTGGGGCTAAATAAATTCAACATGAAATTCCTCTTAAAGTTGGGTCATTGCCTCACAATTAGAAGCAAAGGCCATACAACCCCAAAATATCAGGTACTATCCTTTCTAAGATCCAGAAGATGTTGAATGCAAGAATTATTTTTCTAATTCATCATTCCACCTGGATTGTGAACATAGTTCTGGTGAGAAAAAAGAATGGAGAAATTTGTATCTGTGTTGATTTTAGAAACTTAAATCAATCTTCTCTAAAGGATAACTACCCCTTACCCATCATGGATCAAGTGTTGCAAATAGTGACTAGTTCAAAAATGTTATCAATGTTAGATGGTTTTTCTAGGTATAATCAAGTGGAAGTCAATGAAGCAGACCAACATAAAACCACTTTCACTACATTGTGGGGTACTTTTGCATATCACAGAATGCATTTTGGTTTGATCAATATTGGCACCACCTTCTAGAGAGTAATGGATCTTGCCTTTAGAGGTGAAATAAGAAAGTTTATTGTAGTATATCTCGATGACTTGACCACTTTATCCAAACATCATCCCGATCATGTGCATCATTTATAATAAGTGTTGGAATGCTGTCAACAAAATGGTATTTCTCTTAATCCAAAGAAGTCAATTTTTGGGGTTATAGAAGGTAAACTTCTCAATCATATTGTATCCTAAGAAGGCATAAAAATTGACTTGGAAAGAGTCAAATCTATCCAAAATCTTACTCTTCTTACTAGTAAGACTGCAGTTCACTCTTTCTTTAGAAAGGTGAATTTTCTATGAAGATTCATTCCAGAATTCATAGAGAAGACTCGACACATTGTTGACATGATGAAGGATAAAGCTACTTTCCATTAGACTGTAGAAGGCAAGTTAGCATTTGAAGATATCAAGAAAGCAATTGCACATGCCCCATTCCTAGTTTATCCAAATTATACCAAAGACTTTGTAGTATAAAACTACACTTTTGAACATACACTTTCAGTTATTTTGGTCCAACAAAACAAAGGTGTGGAATCTCCCATATCATTTATGAGTTGTCCTCTCAAAGCTCATTAATTGAAATATTAAAACATGGAGAAGCATGCTTATGATGTGGTTAAGGTAGTAAAGCATTTCAAATTCTATATCCCGAATTCACATATTGTTGTTCTGGTCCATGATACAATAGTGAAGTCCATTCTAACTCAATAGGAGTTTGGTAATAAAGGAGAAATTGGATTGCTAAAATTTAAGAGTTTGATCTTGATATCAAGCCTACTAGGCTTGTGTGGGGAAAAGGTCTCTACCAATTAATTGATGATAACATACCAAAGGAAATAAAACATGAAGAAACAGAGGTTGGAGACGTGCCTATAGTTCTCTTCGTCACTACTACAGATGAGTGGTATTCTAATATCACTCATTTTCTTACCTATGGTAAATATCCCACTCATCTATCCTATAAATAAAAAAGGAATATTAAGTTAAAGGCTACTAACTATGTCTTGTGGGACAATGGTTTATACAAAAGAAGTCTTGATGGGGTATTTCTTTGTTGCGTTGATAAGGTGCAACAAAGTAAACTTTTGGAGTCCTTCCATAATTTGGCTTGTGGAGGACATTTTTATGCACTAGTAACAGCTCACAAGATTATATGAGCTAGATACTATTGGCCTACACTATTTCAAGATTCATACGTTTGGGTATGTAGATGTGAGTTATGTCAATAGTTTGTTGGAAAACCTAAATTGACTGCATTACCTCTCAAACCAGTGGTAATTAAAGAACCTTTTCAATAATGGGGTATTGACTTCATTGGCGCCATGAACTCATCCTCAAGTGCTGGACATGACTATGTTCTCACTATGACAGACTATTTTACCAAGTGGGTGGAAACCATTCCAACTAAACATGGTACTTCAAAAGTGGTATGCAATTTCCTTAAAGAAAATAGTATTTCCCAATTTGGGGTTCCAACTAAGATTATAATAGATAATGCTTCTTCTTTCTCTTTTCACGAGGTTACTAATTTTTACTATAATTATGGGATTATTCTTTCTCACTCTTTCGATTATTATCTACAAGGAAATGGTCAAATAGAATCAAGTAACAAGAATTTGGTTACTATTATCAAGAAATTGGTAAATGATAATAAGAGAACTTGGCATAATGCATTGTTCAATGCTTTATGGGTAGAAATGATTTCACCTAAGAGGGAAATAGGTATGTCACCATTTTATCTTTTGTATGGTTTGAATGCGGAGATACCAATCACCCAAGAACTACTAGCACTGAAGTTGGCAAAGGCAGTCAAAGATCAAAATTTTGAAAATTCTATTGATAAAAGGATCATGTGCCTAACCAAACTAGATGAGCAATGAACTATAGTAGTGGACTGTATCACTATACATCAAAATCAAGTAATTAAACTCTTCGACAAGAGAGCAAGGATTCATGATTTTTAGATTGGAGATCAAGTCTTGTTGTGGGACAAGAGGAGAGAACCAAAAGGAATGCATGGAGAATTTTATTCCTTATGGAGATGTCCATTTACCATTCATAAAGTCTATGGTGAAAGTAGCTTCTTGTTATAATATCAAGATGGAACACCATTTTCACTACCTCATAGTGGGCAGCATTTGAATCACTTCAATCTTTGAAGTATCAGTTAAGTCTAATTATACATTTGTATAGTCATTGTTTGTTTTGTGTTGTTCATTTGGTTTTTTGGCATCTTTCTCTTTTTGGGTGACTTGACTTCGTGGCCCAATGGCATGTATTAAGGAAATTAGAGTCTAGATTCTAGTCCCCTCAATCTTTTCAAAATATAATTGATGGAAGTTCCCTAACTGGAGCCAGCTATTGTTCCCAAAACTAGTCACTTGTTTTTGTGGAAAAATTGTTGACCATTTTGATCTTGCAGGACAAAAATGGTCTCTGTCTTTCTCAAAACTATTTTTAGTAGTCAAGTTATTCAATTGCACAAGCCTTTTTGTCTAAGGAAATCACAGGTTCAAAAGGTGGATTTTTGCAAGAAGAAATTACAAAACACTTGAAGGCATTTCCTAAAAATGATAAGGATGATTCAACGTTGAGGTTCAATGATATATGGTTCAAATGGTGGAGTTCAATGATTTGAAATGAATGCCACTAAACCATTGAACCATTGAACTCCACTTCAAAATGGTTCAAAGGTTCAAGCAGAAGGTCTGAGTGAAAGGTTGCAGTGAAAGGTTCAAATAGTTGGTTCAATGATACAAATTGAATTCATAAGAAGACTAAGTAAATGTGACTCTTTACAAAGCATAAAATATTGAACCGTTAAACCATTGAACCGTTGAACCATTGAATTGGTGAACTCTGAAAATATGGTTCAAGGTTAAAAATGGTTCAAGCAACCAGTGACATCCATAAAAATGTCAAATTCAAGATAACAGAATAACTACTAATTTTCAAATAACACAGACTTGAGGACAAACTTAGTGATCCACTTAGAAAGGAGCTGAAAAAGCCAACAGAAAGCAAGAAGATAGCCCCAAGAGCATGGATCACCAAGAAGAGATAAAATATATTAAGGAAAGAGGGAATCAAATAGAGAATCTAGAAGCATTGGTGAAAGAGTTATTCCATTAGGTGGAATAGTCCACCAAGTGGATATCAGAGAGCATAAGCATTTAATGGCACAACCTATTTTTCTTTATTTGAGTAAAGATGAGTGGACAATCGTGTAAGTATCATAAAGAGGAGTGCCTTGCCTTTCAGAGGATTGGGTAACCCATGATTTGGATAAGACATTTGATATGAGTTAAATTCCAAAGTTGAGATTGGTAACCTATTCTAGCATGGCCCCTGCACAAAACTTCCTCTTTCCAATGCATTCAATGCAACATGGGCCATTTTGTGAAAATAAGCACCAAAGTCTTTCTTTGGATGCTATATATTGTAATATCTCATTTTAGATAAGGGGAGATCTCTCAATTATGAGAAACAAAACTTTGTCTAAATTGAAAGGAATGTTTGAGACCTTGGGCTCAGATTGTTAATCATATTTTATCAGGTGAATGAGACAGCAAGTGACCTTTCAAACTTTGTGTTGAAATAACTTGTGTTATGTAGGAAATTGTTCTTATGTCTTCTTCCTAAATATAGTCTTATCCATTTGATAAAATAAGTAGAGCAAGTGAAAATAATCTAGAAGATGTCCTAAAGCCAATTATGGATACTTTGTGCTACCATAATTGTCTTTAGCTTGTGTGTTTTGCATTTCAGCACAAAGGATATTGGAAAGGCTTTGAACTACTTTTATCCTTTGTGATCATATACTATGTTGTAGTTTTCAATGGAGACTTTGGGCTACACTTCATTCTACTATGATATTAGTCCTAAATTAGTAAGAGAAGCAATGAAAGACTTTGTGCTTTTGTGGGTTTCTTGTGGATCCAGTTACTACCCGAGAAGTTTTCTTGCTATGTACTAAACATCATTTCTGAAAGAAGAGAATTGATTTTAGTTATTACATAGGAATTTTCCTTTACCTTGTGAACATCATCTCTAAAAAAAGAGAGATGGATGGTATGATCTCACCCCTAAGTCTATTTTCTATTTATATTGTATATTATAGTTTATAGGGAGCCTCCCCTTGCTGAGAGGAGAGATTTATCTCATTACACTGTGGTTGATATACCTATTTTGCCTTCAGTTAGTTGATGACAAAATATTCACCCAACATAATTGATCATACTTAGCACATTCTCTTTGTACCTTTATTCCTCTCTACTCCTCTCTATTCCTCTAGTCCTATGTCTGTATATCTCTCTATTTAACACACTTCATTACCTTCACCAACCACTTTGATCTATTTTGTCCCCTCTGGTTTTATGTCTTTATTATTTTCTATCTGACACTATTCATTAATTTTTATCTCTTTCCCTTTATTTAATTTGGCTCAATATCCAAATAAATTATACCAAAACCTTTTTCCTTTATCCTAGATATAATATTTATAAACAAATGATCTAGGATTCTATATCTTCTATGTGTTCACACTCAAATTGCAACACTTTATGAAAATTCTAGACTCTATTTCATTATGACTTGGGTTGTAATTTTCTTTCATCTAAATTCCATGCATCACACTATATTTATAGGTCTATTTACTAGCTATATCATTTTTTAGACTCAATTTTTGATGTATAGGCTCTTTAATGTAGATTTGATTAGTTAGATCAATCAGTATCATTATTTGTTTTGAGATATAGAGCTTATACACAATTCCCTACATGTTTCTCCAACTAAATATTTGTTTGGAAATGGATTTAAATATTGGTCATTGATCTTTCCTTTGGTGCCATGATCCAATTGTACATATTCAAATATCTCAACTTTAAAATGCATCCATTTGATCTCTAGATCCTAACTTCCACATGTCATTTAGTCTCTGAAGATGCACAACCTTTAACTTAACTTACTTGGTCATTAAACTTCAACAATTTGACCTCATCTCAATACTTCCTATATGTTTGGATCACTTTCACTCTGTTGATCTTCCCAAACTTGCTCAGTATTTATCTTGCTACTATGTCAATAAACATTGATCACTTTGTTCCATCTGAGTCCACTCGCTCCATTGAATCTTTCTCATCCATTTTTTTGTGTGTCATTAGATATTCAAAGATGAATTATCTTTAATTCTATTTATTTTTTAAATTTTGAGCTATTTATAGCACTTGAGTCCATTCATTTTGTTGGATTTACTTTGCATGATCTGCTATGCACCATCATATCTTCTAATAAGCTAGTTATTAATATCTATCAAGATTATGCTCATTGGGTCTCTATTTGACAAGACCCATGAATGTGACACTTGTCACTTACATTCTCACTTAGGGATCCTTTTGATAATTTTACTTCATCATACTCCATTAGATCTCTAATATTTTATTAAAATTGAGTCATTGATCTTCCAGCTAGCTTGATCATTAACTCTGATAAGATCATTCTCATTGGTCTTCCATCTAATAAAATCCATGCTTGTGACACTTGGTATTAACATGTTCACTCAAAGGGACCTTTAACACTTTTAATTTACTTTCCTCTATTAGACCATCTACATATGATGAAGCATGGGATATTGATCAAGATGGGACATATATTAATTCTTAGACTTAGAAAAATATAAAGTCCTTTGATCATTACTCAGATTTGATAATTTATAGGTAGAGGGGTTAGTTTCTTAATGATTATATGGAATTAATTTGTAACTTAAGTTATTAGTTCCCATCTATACCAATTCAACATTAAAATAGAAATTTTCTTGTTGATGCCATGGCCAAACCCTTAGGGTTTACTAAAAACCCCTATTTAGTTTGAGAGCAAAGATAATTAAATTTTGGGCTCATTCCTTCTCATTTGAACTTGTGGATCATATTAAAAAGACTCTTATGAAAAAATGATAATAGATATTCAATCTATTTTAATTTAAACATCCATAAATGGTCTCTATAAAAGCATGACAACTTTGCATAGTGTAACTATGAAACATGCTCTTCTCTCCATCAATCCTACCTGATCCTTTTGACATCAATGAAATCCATAGTGTCCCTTTGACATCAATGAAAATAATATTTCCAACACCTAATGCATGGTAGAGAAGCACAACTACATTATCTATGTACTCTTACAAAGGAGAAATAAAGGTAGGAATACTTACCTTTGAAGATGAACCTATCGATCCTCAATATCTCCCTTGGCCAAGATGCTTCATTAGATATTTTTATGGTATGTAAGGATAAAAACTAAAAATCATCTCTAAGATAAAAAATCTATCTATGCATCAAAAATACTTCTCTATAAGACAAGATCCATATCTCAAAAGAAAGTATGGAACCCTAAGCTTTATTTCTCAAGTAGAATGGTCAATAAGTAGATGCTCATTCACATTGATTATTCTTCACTTATCTCTTATCAAATGGTTGGAAATTAACTTGTATATATAGGTGTATCTTTCCCTAAAACCTTCAAATATGTCAATTATATAAGGTCAACCCAGTTGACCCTATATGTTTTTGAGAGATAAATCACTATGTCTTGAGCTAGGTCAAGTAAAGGGCTGACAAAACTCAAAGTGAAAAATACCCTAAATAATATAGGGTTGACCTAGTTAACCATATATATTAATAAAATGATGAAAAATATATAAATTTGACCTAGTCAACCTAGTAAAGTCAATTAGTGAAAGAGGGTCAAGGCAAGAACAAGGAGGATAAAGCATGACAAATGACTAGAATGGGTAAGACTAAGAATAATAAGCTTAGGGTAAATGGTTTTAGGAGACAAGTGTTTAGATGAAAAGTTGAAAAAGGTAAAATAATATTATGAAGGACCAATGGTCTTCCCATCCCTTTCCTGGTACTCCCCTTGAGGTGTACACTTAGAGAGATTAAAACTCGATGGGTTCTTACAAGATACAAAGTGTCAATAATGGATAAATTTTGAAAATATTATGTGTGTATAGACAACTCCATAACATCACTAAAAACCCTCCAATAGGTCTATGTTTTTATTAAATTCTAATCAAACACAATTAATAAAATGAAATACATAGGATTACTAATGAGGAAGCTTCATTGTTATTAAAGCTCAAATAAGACCTTTTACTTGGATCCTATTTACCCCATTCTCTAAAATTTATAGGATTATTCCATGGTGGGTTAATTACTCTTTTAGAAGGAATATCCTTGTGTGCAATGGTATTTTGGCCCCCATAAATATAGGAATACCAATAAAAATAGGAATACCAATAAATGGATTGGTTTTCAATCTATAATAGACCTATGCTTAGATATTGAAATGGGGGGAAGATATGTGATTAATGAAGAAGTGTCTTATCTTCCAAAATAGTCATTTTATTGACAGATAGGTACTTATAACTGCTTAAGATAGATATAATCATGGCTCTGTCAGATCAAAATATATGAGGATTTTGTCCTCATAAGCAAGCCAAGTAGAAGATGGCATATAATTCTAAGAGAAGGATTTGGGGAATGGAAGTTAGTTGGAGAATTTAATATATTTTTAGAGTCCCTAAGGGTTTTTTTCATAACAGAATCATGACTCATCACCCTCAAAAATCTCTTGTCTTTTAGTATGTTTCCCAACCAATGAAAAGATTTGGAGGCTATTGGGATTAATGCAGGTTATTTTTTCTATGATGTATTAACTCTGATTGGATGAAAATATGGTGTAACATTCATTGAAAATGTGGCAGCTCATTTATGGGTCTCTAATTGTGTGCTCCCCCCCTCTCTTCCCCTCTCCTCTATATCTCCCATTCTTTCAAATTTGTAAAGGGTTCTCAATTTTTATATATTAGTTAGAGATTTTTGAGAATCAAAGAGATTCTCATTTAATAAGGCTAGACCCAATTGAAATTTGTAAGAAATACCTCTTGATGTAATAAAATACTTTATTTACCTATCTCTTGCCTTTGATTAGTGTTTAGTAAGCTTGTGAAGGAGATTCTTCCATATCTATTGTCCTTCTTGTTTACCTCTTTTAAGGTATTTTCAAGATACAGTAGATTTGAATTATTGTTCTTTCTACCGTTGATGTAAGATTGGTGTGAATCTTATAACTTATCTTTTGTTTTCATTCATTGCTTCCTAAACCTAGTTTATGAAATATTTATGCAATTATCTAGATTGTGAGGTTGTGAGCTAGTATTTTCTTATGCTAATCTAGTGTGGGTTAAAGAATATGAGATCCTCATTTAAATTTGGTGCATCACCTTATTAAATTTATTATGATCCTTATTCACCATTTTAAATCATTTTCCTAGTAGTAGCATTTGATTAAGTGATCCATCAAGAGGAATTCAACCTTCTCCATAGGCTCAACCCTATTATAGGATACCCACAAGTTGGGGTTATTCCCATTTTGTGATTAGTAGTGGAATATCCTAAATAAATTATCCAAAAGGGTAAAATCTCAAGCCATAAATTTTTTTTTCATGGCTAGTGGGACTATATTATTCACTAAGTGAAGAGTTTTGGTGTTCTCTTCATCCAATTAGCCTTTGAAGGCATGTGTAAACATCAATGGTGACTCTAAGTATTTATCATTTGGTATAAGTAGCCCAAGTGCCTATTAATTTTTATTTGGTATGTACAATCAATTATATTTTGATCAATATGCTTATTCTCTACCTTAGCATCCTTCATATCATATTAGTAATGTTTATGGATTCACCCCAAGTGGTTTTCAAGATTCAGTGTATAAGCTTTCTCAAGCTCAAAATGTCCCAAATTATTTCCTAAAGTGATTCATTTTAATTTGGAGACAAATGTTCTCAGGATATGAAAATTACTTAATAGAACTTAATACATAGAGGGGATATGGTCAAAATATCCCTAATCACATTATTCATGACATTAGAGATGCATTATATCTAATGAATGAAGAATGTGCACCTATTGAGGGAGTGAATTGGAAAAACCTTTTAAGTGAGATGATGGATGTAAGTGGTTTCATTCAAAGCATTAGGGATAAGCTAAGAAATGTTGAAGACAACAAGTCTAACTCTATCAACATTATGTGTCTTCATATACACCACTTTATCCCTCATATATGCCACCCATTCTTTCCCAAGGGGCCATTCCAAGTGACCTTTCAAGTGTTACAAGTCCTTCATGTGTTACTCAAACCTTCCATTATTAGAATTTAATACAAGAGGGCCTTCAAAGAAATAAGGAGATTTCTGTTGAGTATCCTATTTTTAAGATCTAATATTACACTTATCTTCCCCAAGAATCCACTTTTATCTCATACTATCCCTCTTATGCTCCTTATCTTCATGAAACCCCTAACCATCTTAAATAGAAGATATTCCAAGAGAATATAGATAGGCAAATCAAAGAGTTAAGAGTTGAATATGAGGAAAGAGGAAGAGAGTCAAAATTAGGAGGAGGTGGTTATTTCTTACACATTTGCCTCATGGAAATCAGTTCAAAAAGGCATAAAGAAGAAGAGGAAGTGCTAGTTGAGGTAGTCCAAGAACCAATTCAAGAAAAAGAGGTGTTAGTTCAGCTCAATGAGATTTCTTTACAAGAGTTATATGAATCTTTCCCACTCCCTCAAAAACCACCTAAAAAACCTTCAAAGTCCCTAGTGTGAAGGACACTCTCTTAAGATGAAAGCAAGGTGAATTTTTTCACCCTCCTACCATCTCCCTCTTGGAGAAAGAACCTATTTTACATAAGATAGAGGAGGAGTTTGTAGTCATAGGTGATCTTGAAGAGGATAATTCAAGTGTCTATGATGAAGAGATCATGATAGGTAATCCACTTCACTTAGAGGAGGAAAAATTAGGTTTAGACCAGCCTTATTGGCATGGATTTGACACTAATGAACTTTAGCTAGAAGAGGACAATCCTCAAGCCAAACATAGGGGAGACTTTTAATGGACTACTGATTATCTATTCTTCATAGATGGAAAATATCAAAACCAAGAATCAAAGATTGGTTCACTTTAGGATGAGGTGTCAAATGAAGATAACCTTGATATGTTGGAGCAATTGAGCACTTGAGATGTCTCCTTCATCAACCTCACTCAATATTTCATCTTGTTATTCAATTGTAAATAAGGGTTGATTTGACCAACCAAGGTCCAAAAAGACACATTTGCCTTACTCAAGCATACTAGTGAAGAGCATCAAGATCATGATGAGTTAAACCTAGACTATAATGATGATCCTCCCTTATATATAGAGGAAGAAGACCAATCTAGTTTCTATAGATCAGATCTTAGTGAGGATGAAGAGGTTGATACAATAGACTTATAACTAGATATCCTTAATGATGCTTCAAATGTGTATCAAAGGGTTGAATAACATAAATATGAAGACTTTTTTTAAGTGTTGGAAGCAAGCTATAGGTTGTTTCTAGGAAATTATTAATTGACTAAGGTAATTGGAGGTAGTCTTGGTGACTCAATTAAAAAGCTAGGATTGGTGGATAAATAGGTGGAAACTTCTTAAGAGGCTACTACAAGCCAAAGACTCCACTTTAATCATCCATGGGTGAATAATATTTCATCAATTGGTAAATAATGAGATGAAGTGTCACCTAAAATGAATATGAATGTTTTTAGGTTTGGAGAGGATTGGTCAAATCAAAAGTGCTCAAGTGAGAAGATGTCAAGTGCTCCCATAGTCTAATATAAATAAATATTTGAAGACTAGGACCATTATTTATATAGTAGAGACATGTTTGATTCACTTTATCTATTGGATATCATGCCAAAAGGATTGGTAATCAAGCATCTTGGTTCACTAATTCTAGTGCCTCCAAAACAAGGTATTTTTCATCCTAGTCCATTATAAGTGAATGATGTTGAATACTTACCATTTGATCTAGGAAGAAACTACTTGTAAGTGATGGCCTTGTATATATTAGAGTAGATTTTATGTTTTCCTCTAAGTTCCTTGTGCACATCTCTTTTTATTTATGTGTTTCCCTTTTAATAAGTGCCTTGGGCACAATTGTTATTTTTATTTCTTTTGGTCCTTGTTGTTTCAAGAGGAAGTTTTATGGAGAGGGTTAGCCTTGATTTCAATCTCATACCAGCTAGAAAAGAGATACTTGACTCCACATGCCCCATATATTAAGAAATTATAATGATATATTATATATTAGGCATGTAATCCCAGGATGTCACCATAAATGTTGGCCAATTTTGGCCCACATACAAAATTTTTGCCTGGATAGATCAGTTGAGTAGAGTTCTTATTGGGGGAATGATCAAATGGATTAGAAGTAGGACTAAGATTTAATGTGAAGGGTATTATTAGGTTCTCATGGTGATTATAGCATTCAAGAGCATGAATCAAGTTACATAAAGTCTCAGACATTCATTCAAACCTTGAAAGTTCAAACACAAGCTTATAAGAACTAGACCATCATGACACATCATGTAAACATGAACAAGCCAATTCACTTATAAATTTTTATAACTATTCTCAAGAAACCTCTCAAAGCTAAAGGATCACATAAAAATTATGTTTTTAGTCCCATAAATATCCTCTACAAATTTCATATCTTGATGAGTTTTCTATCTCAAGATATAAGAATTCAAAGTTGAACTAGTATAGCAGGATGTGCACAGGGATGTCAAATTAAGGCCATGAAAATTATCTATTTGTATTCAAATAGTATTAAATATGAATGAAAACCTAGAAAATGTCTAGATCTTGGATTCTTGAATGAATATCCAATGACATTTAGTGATCAATAAAGTTTATGGGTCCAAATAAATCAATAGAGCATGTTCAATCATACCAAAAGAGATCAATAATGAGAAATAAGTCAATGATTTAGTGGATCTTGAAATAAAATGAGAATTTTCTAAGTGTCATGACCATGATTATTTCTAGGAAAATCAATGATACATGTTTTAACTATACAAAATAAGATCAATGGTGAATATTAGGTTAAAGAGTCAATGTTCTTGAGGATGAATATGAGGATGCCACATGATGCAAGCATAAGAAATAGAAAAGACTAACTATAAGGCCCATAGAATTAATGTGGAGCTAAAAGTGGCATAATTTGAGAAGCATAGATAGAAATCAATTGCTAATATTAAAAGTCAAAGCCAGGAGATTTTGAATGGAGAATAAATATGACTCAGGTCAAGCCAGAGAAAATGTTTCAAAAGTTATATGCCACTATTAAAGTCTGGTCAAACACCATTAAGTAGACAAAAATACATAGACAATATTTCTAATGAGGAAGCTCCATCACCATTAAAGCTTAGATAGGACCTCTAGTTGATGACTTGGATCCTATCAACCATATTCTCTAAAATTTGTAGCATTATTCCATGGTGTGTTCATTGTTATTTTAAAAGGAAGATCCTCATGTGTAGTGGATTTTTGACCCCCATAAGGTTCATAGGTAGAATAGGTTCATTTAAACCTAATGCAATTTATAAATTAAGCTATGTAACATATGGGTTTTAATTTGACTAATAATTATAGGAAAACCAATAAATGGATTGGTTTTCAATGTATAATATACCTATTCTTAGATATTGAAATGTGGGGGGAAGATATGTGATTAATGAAGAAGTGTATTATCTTCCAAAATAGTCATTTTCTCAATAAGCAAGTACCTATATCTGGTTAAGTTAGATATAGTCATGGCTTTGTTAGATCAAAAGATATGAATATTTTATCCTCATAGGTAATCCAAGTAGAAGATAGCATATAATTTCAAGAGAAGGATTTGGGGAATGGAAAAAAGTTGGAGCATTTAATATATGTGTAAAGTCTCTAAGGTTTTTCTTCATATCATGATCATGACTCATCACCTTAAAAATATTTTGTCTTGTAGTATGTTTCCCAACCAATGAAAGGATTCAGAGGGTATTGGGACTAATGAAAGTTATTTTTTCTATGAGATATTAACTCTAATTAGATCAAAATATGGTAGGCCATTCATTAAAAGGTGGCATCTCATTTATGGGTCTTTTATTGCATGCTCCCCCTCTCTCTCTTCCCCTCTCCCCTATATCTCCAATTCTTTCACATTTTTAAAGGGTTCTCAATTTTTAGATATTAGTTAGAGATTTTTGAGAATCAAAGAGACTCTCATTTGATAAGGCTAGACCCTATCAAAAAATTTAAGAACTACCTCTTGATGCAATAAATGACTTTCTTTACTTATCTCTTACCTTTGATTAGTGTTTAGTAAGCTTGTACATGATGGCCTTGTGAAAGACATTCTTCCATATCTATTGTCCTTAATTACCTCTTTTAAGGTGTTTTCAAGATTTTATAGATCTGAATTAGTGTGCTTTTTGCCATTGATGTAAGCTTGGTATGAGTTTTGTAACTCCTCTTTTATTTTAATTCATTGCTTATTGAGCCTAGTTTATGAGATATTTATTCAATTAGATAGATTGTGAAGATGTGTGAGCTAGTATTGTCTTATGTTCATCTAGTTTGGGTTCAAACATATGATAGCCTCATTTGAATTTGGTGCATCACCTTGTTAACTTTCTTATGATTTATATTCCCCCTTTCTAATCCTTTTCCTAGTAGAAGCATTTGATTAGGTGATCCATCAAGAGGAAGCCAACCTTCTTCATAGGTTCAACCCTATTATAGGATACCCATAGCTTAGGGTTGTTCCTATATTGTGATTGGGAGTGGAGGAGTCTAAATAAATTATCTAAAAGGGTGAAATATCACACCATAATAGGAAGTATGGTGGTTTCTTGGAATGATGGGGATATTTTTATATTGTTCATGAGTTCCAAGAGTAGGTTTGTATTCTAAGAAGATCAATAGTAGTCATAAATAAATTTGAGTTATGGATTGGTCTACAAGGCTAAGATTTTCATAAAGACAATTGGTTGTGATCCTGATCTATGTTGAGGTTGTTGAAGTTGGTTAATGGTGAGAGAATCTTATTTTATTGTATGCTTTGATTATTCAATTTAGGTATAATATAGATGTTTGAGTATATGACATGACTAGCATGTAATGAGGGTTTCAAGACTCCATGGGATAATAAAGACCTAGAAGATGTTTCATTAAGTGAATGAACTCGTAAAATTTTTTGGAGTTTAATAAACATCAGATGGAGTATCTTGAATTTAATCATGAGGAATTGAAGTGATCCAGGTGCTCAAGAAAAGTTACATAGTTCTCTGCTTAACAGTCAAGTAGGGTATAGATTGGTCTACATAACCAATAGAGAAAAGTTATCTATAAGAATAGAGATAACATAAGGATCATTAAAGAGTAGGATAACATGATATATATGACTTAGGGAAGATCATAGAGGTCTGAGCTTGAAAATCATAGTGAAAGCATGAAAATCTAGTGAGTGTAAGGTGACTTTAGAGTTGGTTGTTTTAAGTCATTACCATGTGGATTTGAGTGATCTTGGTGAATACCAAAGTGACATTAGGATCATGTAATGCATGTGGATAGTGTATGAGGTCATTGACAAATATTTTAAATTAAAATACTAATAAGAGTAAGATAGGTTTGATATGCCATATAATTTTTGATAGAGTTTGATAGAGGTTTGCCATAGAGAATGAGGTCTCATAGGCCTAACTGGTAGTTTGCTATGTGGAAGTTGTTATGATCTAGTCTGAGCCATGATATCTTGTGAATCCTAAAAGGAATAGATTGATGCATGAAGAATATTATAATATGACATATGGACATTGAAAATATTTATATATGGATGACATAAATTATTCTTTTGGAATAATGCTATTGATTATAGACATGCCTAATGTGTTTAGGTCTCTTGAGATCTAATTGAAGATGGTTGTCATTACTAAGAAAATGATTTATCAAAGGGGGATTTACTTCTTAATTTGTTTTTAGATATCAAGCAAGGAGAGTGATTTTTATGTGTTTGAGATTTGCATAATCTTAAAGGGAGAATGGTTGAGTACTTTTGTGAGTTGAGTTCCTTTTTGGTTGATCAGAGGAAGTTTGATCTTGTTTAGGAGAAAGTATGTTTTAGGTACAAGGATCAGATGGTAGTATTTTTAGTGATGAACCTTTTTAATTAATATAAAAGGGGGAGAAATATCATATTGGGAAAAATACCATTTTGGAAGATATCCATCTTGGAGAAATGAGAATGATCTACTTTGTTAGAGTGTTTGCCATCAATGATAAAGGGGCATCTTATTGAGACATGTTCCTAATGTTGTGTTGAGGAATTGATGTTTACATTTATGTGAAATGTAATTGAGTGTCATTAATTTCCTAGAGATGCTCTTAGTAATATTAATGGTAAGTGATAATGATGGATTAAGCATGGTCTATTAGGTCCTTGAGTTCTGCATAAGGTCTTAGCATAATGTTGTGATGTGATAAGCTTATGAGAAATGTGGTTATGTATTTATATGAGAGATCATCATAAATAGAGTTTTTATTATGTTTAAATTATTGTTGTGATAATTTCATTGATGACCAAGTCCATAAGAAGCAAGTCTTTATAGATAAGGTGTATTGTGAAGCCTGGTACTATTTTGGTGAAGGCATGATTAATTCAGTCTTGGCAAGATACCTATATGTTTTAAGAAGTATTGGTAAAAATATAATGATGGGAGATTATGTGGAATATATCTTATACATTTTGAGATGATTTATGAGCTATAGAAGGTGTATTGAAGATCATAAAGTGTTATGATGTCTAGTAGGTTTGTTTGATAGACTAGTTCTTAAGCATGAATATAACTTGTAGAGAAATGATGATGAGGATATGGATGTGTATGGACTTTAATTTTTGAAATAAAGTGTTATAACATGAGATAAACATGTAAAATTAGTCCTGTGACTCTCAGAATGAGCTAAGGGTTGAGTTCTTCATTGATGGTTTTCTCATGGACCGTGTTGTATGACCTTATGTGGCATGATGAGCCATCTTAATTAGTTTTTGAGATTTTAAGCTCATGTGAGCATGTTTTTAGGTCTAAAATGTTTTTTCAATTATTTTTGTGAAGTTTGAAGGTCTTGAGTTGAAGAATAAAGCATAAAAAGTGAAGTTGAGGTCTCTTGAGTGCTAGAATGAAGTGTTACAGACTTGAGAAGGATTTTTTGATGCTTGTTGGCACATGTGACTATTGCATGGGAATTTGAGCTCTTAGGGATATATGGAAAAGGGTTACATAAATTATTTAAAAGTATTAGGAGTTTGTTTTAGGGGCATATTTTTATGAACAAATGCTAAGAATGAAAATTGGTCTAAAACCCTCATAGTGACCCAATATGGAAGATATTGATGGAAAAGGCTTATAATGGATTGGATGACCTATTTTGATGTTTGGATCATGTATTTTACTCTTCCATGTACCTATATGTGGAATTGGTTTATCATGTGAGTGAGTGGACCCTATTGAATATTGCTTATTTCTCAAAAATTTGGTATAACAAATAGATTTGACCAAGTCAAAGAATGAAAATCATTGGAGGAAAATATTTGAGACTTTTAATTAATTTTAATTATGGTTTATAAATATTTTCTAAAATTTAAATATGATAAAATATTCATGAAAATTGACCTATTGTTAAAAAGTCCATTAGTGTAGACAATGAGAAAAATCAGGCAAAAGTGGGAAAGAGATTAAGAAAGTGTTGTCATAGACTAATGTTGAATCCAATAGCATAAAAAATGTTTTTAAATATTTTTAACACATGTAAATATTGGCTATATGTTTTATAGGTTAAATGATAATATTGAAAATATTGTTCATAAGATGACCTGTCTAGTGAAGATGTGAAGTTGAAGGATTGGTCCGTAAGATCAACATTTTTCACTAGACCATGATATATCTATATATGAGAGTTATATAATTAAATATTAGGATAATAAACATGTATAAATAGTTCCTAAAATTTCCCACATAGGTGCTGAAAGACATAATCACCATGATAGGTCCTTAAGGTAGAATGGAAGTTCTGGGTATGCAAGATGGAGTAATGAGTTTGAGACATTATATCATGAGTTAATGTATCTAGTTAAAATAATGATGTTTTTTTGGATACATATTACCTATAAATTTTGTTGAGATTTAATATAAGAATTTGAAATATTGAAGCCAAAATGGCTTTTCTAGCTAAACAAGGATTGTGAAGGAGAATGTTAATAAATTGGCCTACAAGACCAATAGTTACCACTATAAATTATGATATATATCATGGAGAATGTTATAAATTTCACATAGGAACTATGAATTTTTATGATATTTCTTTTAATATTCCTTATAGGAGTTGATGATAACATTCATCAATACTATGTCTTGGAGCATTCAGGTGTTTTTTTATGTGTTAGCAAGATTGATGCTCCCAAGTCATTATGCTTAGTTTGAAAGTGTACCAAGAATGTGATGATGTTATAAATATTCCATGTTATATTACACATGCATATATAGTGTTTTAAAATTACTATACTAATGTTTAATGTCAAATTTCTAATGATTGGGTTTTGAATTTTTTGGTGGTTTTGAGTGAGATTTTTGTTAGGGTGTTCCTGAGTCTTTTGATCCTAATTAATGGAGTCTAATGAGTTTGATGATGAAACTAAGATCATGAAGTTAAAATAAATATTTATATTTTTCCTAGAATTTATTTCTATAGGTTTTTTGATATTTGTCTTTAAAGACAAATTTTTGGGGGTAATTAGGCCTAATAGGCCTTTAAGGCCTAATGATGTTTTCAAGGTATGAGTGAAGGATTTATGGCTTATTGATCATAAAATAGGTTATTTTATTTTTATAGATAAGTTTTTAAAATATTTTATTTCTTTTTTAAGGTCCATCTAGGTCATATAGGTTTAATTTATTCCATGTAAAGGATATACCTAATTGTAATAAGGTCTCTAATAGGCCTAAAAGAAGAATGAGGTCTAAATGTGATTGGATAACCTAAAATAGATATAAATATGATTTATTACTATGTTTAATGTGTTATTATTTATATTTTGGTATTAATATATTTTTAAAGTGCTTTGGCTAACCAAGAGAGTATGTGAGCTAGTGACTTATATTTATACAAGGCATAATAGGCCTAATTGTGAGTGCAATAGAGAAGACACCTATGAGAGAAGAAGAGGGAATATTTTGAATAATAATGAGGTATTTAATAATTTTATAATATAATATATACTATAATAAATATATAATAGAGTTGATGCATGTGGATGTTACGTTCAATTGACCTAATAAGTCTAGTAAGAGGCATATTGAGTGAAGAGGCCTAAAAGGTTGTTTGAGAGAGGTATAAGAGTGTGAAGTGAAAAATAACGTGATAATAATAATTTTAGTTATAAATATGTGTATAAAATTTATCATAGGTTCTAGGTGGATGAGTTGGTTTTGCGTCACTAAGGGGTTTGGTGCCTCCTTGAAAGTTAGTGCTTGACTAGTGAGGGGTTGGTACTCATTATGGGGTTAGTGCCTCACTAAATATTTATTAACTAATTATATGAATATATTAAAAGATATGTTTTATTAGTTTTTATCCCTCAAGAGGTTTTCCCACATATGTCTTGTGTTCATATGGTGTACGCTTATATGGATGCTTGTTTATGCATTGGTTGATGTATGTGTTTGAATGAATGCTTCATGAATGATAGGATAAATTGAATGATTATTCTAATGGAAATTATTCAATCCCCCCTCTTAGTGTTTTTTATTCCAAAAAAAACCCTTTTAATACTATGACATAAGTTTATTTAGGCAAAAGTCCCAAGGATAAATAGAAGGTAACTCACCTTGGACTTTTACTCAGTCCCTTGTTGCTTTCCTTGTCCCTCCAAAGTCTTCATTTTATACCATCTTAGGTGCCCAAGTATTTGTATTTAACTAACCAATTTCCTCATTATATTTGAATATTCCTTTCCCTAGTGCCATGAACCCACATATCATTTGACCCAAAGATAATGGCATGCCCAAATGTTCCCATGTGTTTCTCCATTTATCCTTCCCCATTTCTCTCCCATGCCTCCTCATCCTCAATTAATCTCTTCATTCCTTCCCTCTACCTTATAAATTCATTATCCTTTGATTCCTCCACCTTCCACCTCTATATCTACCAACCCACATTCATCCTCTTATACCTTGGGAGTCACCACAAGATCACAGGGACCCAATATGATCTTAAAAGGTGATACATAGGTCTAATGGAAATTCAATAGAGAGTTAGACAACACAAGGATGATTATTATTTAAAAAATCACTTAATAAGGATACCTAGTGGTGTGGTAGACTAAACATGACCTCTTCTCCCTCGTGAAAGTGAGGACATAAAATGGAGAAGAGAAGGTAGTTGAGGGTCTGATCTTCATGCTCTAGGATACTCGTGACATGTCTAATAAACTCATGGAGGACATGAAGGAATAATTTTAGGTACTCAAAACATATATGAAGATCACTTTTCTTGAATAATTAATTGGCCAAGTCAAAGAGACCATCATATATCTCTTCATAGCTCTTATGAAGTGGTCAAAACACTAAGAATGAGTAAGGAACACCTCCAAAGAGTTTAAATAAAATTAAAGAAGATAATTCACATGGAAAACAAATTCAAAAGGATCATTGTGGTTCTCCATAAGGGAATGTTATCAAGGCTTAAACTCATGCCTCTCTCATGTTAAGGTGTGGAGCCTAAAAGCTTCACCAAGGAGTGCATTTTAATAGTTGCAAGTTTACACAGTCACCAGCGTCGGTCAGGAGCGACTGACGTCAGTCAGGAGCAGTTTAGGAGACGTCAGTATTGGCAGGGATCGGCTGACGTCAGTCATAGGCAAGTAGGCAGGAACTGGCATCAGTTACCTGTGCGTCCAGAGAGCTATTTCTGAGGATAGAACTGAGTGTTTACATGATGAGATTAAATCATAGTCTTAAGTCTGCATCTCTATTATTATTAAGACTATTTTTAGAGCCCTTGTTCAAGAGGCATAACTGTTGGTTGTAAATGCATGCTCAAGTTTCCTAATTTCTATATTAGGATAGATCTTCTTAGCTTATTTTAGTGTATGTGAATGTTGAAAGAACAGTACAAAATTGTATAGGTGAATCATTCTAGGGTGTTGGAGTTGATTGTACTTGAGAGAGAGAGCTCTTGAGGGAAAGAGATCTAGAGAGAGATCTATACATCTGAGAGAGGTGTGGAAGAAAGAAGTTTCTTCAATTGTATTCCTTCTGTAAAGAGTTTAATACAAGTTTTCAGGGTGGTTTCTTGTATCTCTTGTTCTTGCTATTTATAATTCTAGTTACTTATCTATCTAATTTAATTTCATGGTTTATTGCTTTCATAAGTGTAATCAAATTTTTGGTTGATCCCCAACATCTCAGTCCTAAACTTGTATCAAATCTATGTCTAAATAATGAGAGCCTCAATTCCAGAGTGGTTGGACATGGCATAAATAATTATGGAACCTCTAAAAGAATGCAAGGAACATATGTTGACTTAATTCAAGGAAGTAAACATCATGGTTTTATTCCATCCATATGAAAGAGTATTAGATAGAGGAGAATTCAAGTTTTACTTGGGTCATTTTGACCAGGTCAAGAGAAGAAAGGTGGAAAAGGCCAATAATGTTGGAACCAAGGATATTATAGAGATATAGACCAAGTATATGAGGAGTATTATCTAGGTGTCTAATTTGAAGGTATCCTTTGAGGCCCTACTCCAAGTGCACTAAAGACTATTGACCCAATTAGAGGTTATCTTTTGATAACCTCCCATGAACTTAGAAATTTTGGATAGGGAATTTAATTTGGTGGTAGATATGTTGGAAATGAATTACATACAACCTAAATAGCTAGGATGTGGTTCTTTTCTAGCTCCTTAACATATCACTTGCGTGGGCCCTGAGCACCTTTTTGGGAGTGGGGAATCTTCCTTTTTAAATAAATGTAGTTGTAATAAATTTGGGTGGCCATCATGGCCAATGATGGTAATCTCATGCTACTTGAGGGTGATATCCATCCTTCTCTATATATTATAGACTAATTTCTATTTGAAAATGTCAAAATTTTCATGTAATGAAATTATATTAAAACTATCATATAATCCTTTTATTTGTGTTACCCTATCTTCTACTCATTGAATGAGGTCCATTTTTTCTAGTTTAGAGTTTATTATTATGAAAAAAGTGATTTTATGCTTATTTTATAGAGATGAATATGATAGTTGGATTTTGCATTTGTTAATATAATTCCTTGTGTGTTATTTTCATTTTCCTTGTGAATAATACATGTACTATGTGATTTTAATTATAAAGTGTTCAAAAATTTTACATGTCATTACTACAAATATTTTGAATATAATTGACTTGGCATGTTTTAGTTCTCAATAATTAGCATTTTCTTAATTAGAAATCTCCTTTTCTACTCCATTTTCCCTCTTTTTTTATTTTTATTTAAGAATTGAAACACTGTCTACTATTTTAGAAATTAGAAAGTTTAGGCTCAATAACAACCAAGAACTAAATTCAATCAACTATCGTAGACACTTCATTTTAACCATTTCTATGTTTATCTATGTTTAGAACAAATTTTTATAATTACATGCAAGTTTAACCAAAAATATCCAATTGGACCTAATCTACCCACAAAACTACCATTTTTACCAAAAATCACAACTATAGATCCCTACTTGGGGTAATAGGTAATCTTGCATCATTTATCTTATCTAATTCATCCTTATTCTAGTCATCCATTTATAAGTGTATTTTTAGGCTAATTAAGTGAACTCTTAATTAAGAAATAAATGTTGTAAAATTTTCCTTTATAATAATTTACAATTAATCACCTTAATTAATTATCCTAATCATTATTCTAATAATAAATTCCATGGATTTAGAATAACCTATTTTCCTAAAAATAAAAAAATGAATTATTAACTCACATAGGAACTTTCATGGGGTAAAGTCAATGGAATGGAGTGGAGTGTGGGAAAATTGGCTTATGACATGGCCACTTACACACACATTTACATCTCTTACACCCCTCTTACACATTCAAAAGTACAAATGACTACACTTTCTTCCAAATTGGCTTCTATAATTCAAAAGGTATTAAATGTCATGTCTTACAAACTCCAAAGGTGTAATAATAAATTTGAGGATTGATCCTTAACCCTCCATATTAATGTGAGATGAATAGTCCCTATTAGTATAGGGAATATATAAATATAACTCTCACACCTCTCATTTCATCAAGATTCCTAATGTAAATTTACTCTACATGATTGATTTAAATAAGTTTCATCAACTTTTTTCTCTCATGCTAAGACAAATCTAAGACCAAGTGTAGATAAAGAGAGGTGTTCCCCATGCAAGGGCTCAAGCATTGATAAAGAATCCTACATCTATAAACTGAACTCAAATTGATTTAGACCAATATTCAAGTATATCTTTAAAGGAGGTAAAAAGTGTTATTTTTATACTTTTAATTTACATTTCATGTTTGATTATCCTAGCTCAAAATAGGGATTGGGATTGGGATCGAGTATTTATGTCTTCAAATTATTTTGGATTATTTCACTAATAATTGACTAACCCCTCTTGGATTCTTGATCTACATAATGACACACCAAATTGGACCTCTTGAAGGATTGGATGCATCCCACAACTCATTTTAGACCTCTAACAGTCTTCTAATTACCAAAATTGGCCTTCTAGCAAACTAATTCTCTCTTTTCCTCCAAAAATCCATCAAAACCCATTTAGGAACAAACAATGAATTCATGACTACGTATTGGTGAATTTGGAGCATCCATCAGTGAAATTATTAGAGAAATAATGAAATCATAAAGATATTAGATAAATCATTCTAGAATATGAAATCATTGTCATAATTTTTCTATGCTAAGTTATTTTCTATAGAATTATGAAATTGAATATTATTTCAATGAAATTGTAAAATCACTACAAAATAATGAAATAATTTATTTTTTGTTTTTTCATTCCTAACATTATTTCCTATAGAGTTGTGAAATTGGAGATAATTTTAGTGAAGTCATGTATAAGAACAGTGAAATCATCTTTATCATTAATGAAATCACTAACAGATAGTGAAATTATTTCTATTATATTTTTAATTTTTTATGTTTTCTATGAAATTATGAAATCATCTACATTAATAGAAAAAATATATATTTCATTATTGAAATTATTTAATATCTTAGATAAATTTTAAACCCTAATCACTAGATCATTATATTGGGTTTCTATCTATAGTGAAATCATCCCAAGTACTAGCAAAATTGTCAAAAGTAATAGTGAATATATCCCAAATAGTAGCAAATTTGTCAAAAGTAGTAGTGAAATCATTCAAGTTAGCAACTAAATCATCAAATGTAATCATGAGATCATCTTAATCAATAGTGAATTTTTTTTTACTATTATGTTTTCTATTTTCATGTTCTAATAGTGAAATTAGAGCACTTATTAGTGAAATAGGTATATGCAATAGAAAAAATGTTCTATACTAAGGCTGAGACTTAAAAAATCATAATTTCAAGTTAATTTTATCTCAAAACAAGATTTTTAGACTTATAATTGGCCAAAGAGTGGTGTTTTGATTCCAAACAATTAATTCTATCTCACATTTCTATTTGGGAACTAAAATGAGTCTACACATCAATTTAGGTTTAATAAACTTGTTTATTTTTCAAGCCATTTTAATTTTATGCAAGTTTGCTTAATTGATTAATTATCTTGTGGGGTTATTTTTACATGTATGCTCTCCCCTTTTGAGTGACTTAGAAACACATAAGTTCTTATTTACCTTTATCCAATTTTTAATTTGACTTAGTGGGGCAGATTTCATCACCTTCTTGAAAGTATTTATGGGTGCATTGACCTATGAAGTGACATCCTAGCATTGTAACAAACCTAACTTATTTGATGGGGTATATAAATTAAGGAACATTCCATCATGAATACTTGGTTTTGTGATTTTAAAAATTCACGTGAGGAAAGTAATACCATGGAGTTCTTTCTAATATTCAAGATCAATATGTGGTACCCTTGAAAGGAGATATCTTGAAAATGAGTTTTAACTTATTTATTAATGTATTTGTGCCTATTTTCACCAAATATTTCACCCTAGAGGAGGTTTTTTACTCATCTTCTATATTTGGGAAACATTTTAATACTTATAGGTATGTGGGCTTACCTATAGTATAAGTAGACCTCTAGGTTTAAGAATAAGCTCCCTGAATTTGCCTTGCAGTACTTATCACCTAATTAAATAATTTTTTGTGGGAAAAGCAGAAAAAATATGCATGAAATGAAACTAATAAAATGGGGTGATACACAAAAATTATTTCAACATGACCATCATACTTATTTCACTAAGAAATAATAATTACAAATTGGCTTCAAAGTCATAAGAGGTTCTAACATAAGTGTTTCAATATAGATATGATATGTATAAAACAACTCAAGGTAAGTAGCCTAGAGGGAATATTGCACAATATAATGAAAATTATAAACTTGAAGGATCCTAACACTTTAACTACACTCTATATGACCTTTTAGAATATGAATTCTTGCATAAACATGAAATGATAAGGTAAAGAAAGGATAAGAGATTATCACTTAACATCACCATACATCACTTTGCACAATTAGAAAATATGTTCATGAAATAAAAATGAGATTTATTTTATTTTTAAAATTCAAATTAAAACATAAATATAGAATGGCTTCACCATACATAGAGTGGAATTAGTCTACAAGAGCAAAAAAGGCTACTACTTATAGAATTTGAGAGAGAAGTGAGAGTAATGAAGTCCAAGAGTCACTGTAACATGTGTCAAAATAAGAGAAAGATTTAAATATATATGAAAATTAATATGGGATAAAAAATTCAAGGTTTACTTATACAAATGTTCCTCAAAGGCATGAAACTCCTGAAATGTGGTGTAGGATTTTTAATTTGTTTGCTTAGAAATTGTCTTCATCATTTGGCCTCATTATAATGATCCACGGTATAATAGGAAAATGTGATATGATTTCACTATGAAGGAAGGGTTATAAAAATTATATAACATTAATTTTATGTTTTATTAATATCACTATTCTTTTAGACATGAGTTATCACTTCTTGCAGTCATAATCACCCCTCTTTCACTCACCTCTCATACTTGGCACCAAATTTGTCTTAAATTTTACAATAAAATACATGAATATGAGTTTATGAAACTTTTAAATGGTCCTCATGTCTCTATATTCATTATTAAAAACTTAAAAGGCCTCTAATTTGTATTTTTCACCTTTTCACTTGGTGGTCATTCCTTGTTCACTATGTCAGTTTGGACTAGCTAAGATGAAGGTGTTAACATAGGAACTTATGAGGCTATATAATAAAATAAATGGATATTATAGGTTATTTTAGGTCTCAATATATCTACCAAATTTATTTTCATATTTTTAAACCCTTATGTACTTTCACAACACATAAGACTATTAAGAAAATCAATTTTTCGCCCTATTCGTATAAGTAGGGTACTACTCAATATAATGGGAAGGAACCATAGAGAGTAATATATAATATAAAATCAATTTCATGCTCAATTTAACCCTCATATATTCCTCTCCTTCTTTATTTTCCTCATCGGGTCACTACCAAGGGTTTTAGAGGGTTTAAATATGTTTTTGCTCTTAAAGATTGTTCATACAATCTTGACATCTAATCTTATAAAAAATGATACTAGAACCTTAATTGTGACCCTCATCAACATTTCCTAACTCCTAAAGTTCCCATGATATATGTTCATATAGTTTTAAGTCTTCAAAGTTGACCTCTCAAGTCTTTTCATGCATTCTACATAGGTCTGAGTTGATTTGGGCCAAAACATGTTTTTTCTATGACTTCACCTACAAACCAAAGGTTATATAATACTTAATATCTATCCGTAAAGGTCTTAAAATAACCTAAAAGAATCATATGATGTACATAAGAGATTACACCCCTAGGGATTTAGGCCAAATCAAAGCCTAATATGCTTAGCCCACATATAGCTATTGACCACCCCCTTTGAGCATCAAGTCATGAATATGATGAGTTTACTTAGTTTATTCATGCTAAAAATATATTAATATATCCTAATACAAGGTTTAAATACCTTTAAAATAATACTCTTGACCGTCATTGGTAATCCTACATGTTTTAATACTTTGGGAGTGCCCTCTATCTAAAATAGAATAGAGGGCATCTCCCTTAATGCCTCATGTAAAAGGGTGGTATGAGGGGATTATCAAAGTTATGTGTATTTTATTTACTATTTCACAATTTATTTTAATGTATATATCACCTCTAAACATTTTAAAACCCAATATAAACATTTTGTGTGACTCACTGTATTTAAGATTCTGAGTGTTGGCTGTAGATTGTTCTTGAAATCTCTATCTTGCCTTGTTTTACATTATAATTAGCATGAAGTATAATTTGAATCACAATTTTTTATCCCTTTAAATAATTTTAATATTCAAAACCTTTCCCAACCTTTCAATGTATTCCTCTTGCTTTGACAGGTTTAGATTGTAAGTCATATGAGTATGTTTTTTGCTCAAGGGAATGGTATACCTGTAGGTAGATATTGCATATTTAGGCCTTGTGTTGTTATTCACTATATTATTTAATTAATTGAAAATATCTTATAGTAATTTAGTTTTCCCTACACTAAATCCATGCTAATCCAATCACCATGGTAGTCATACCTTAGATCATTGTCAACTATAATCAACTGTAGTTGACCCTTGTTGGGGAAACAAAGGTCTTGTGGGTTGCATTTATTCTATTGAAAACTTATGTTTCACACCCTTGGATATTTTATATTATTATAAATAACTTCCATTAACATGTTTTTATGTTTTTAGGTTCCCATATCTCAAGGTTCCCTTCATGAGCTTGTGAATCCCTACAATCAAGCTATAAGTGACTTTTTTGAGCAACGATACACCTATACGTGCATATATAGATTAAAAAAACCTTGTAATCCAACCATCCTCAATGTTTTTTAGGTCCTTAGTGAGACTTTATCCTCAATAGTATCATTCAACTTGGTGATATTCCTTTATCATTTATAATGGATTTATGAGAGCACTTGAAGTTTAACATTCTATAGAAAAGATTGAAGAAATGTAGTGAATAAATGTCTAGATTTGAAACATTCCAACATCATCTATTTGGATAAAGAACCCATTTTATTTGGAATTATATTACCATTACATTAGTTTTATATGATTGATGTATTCAAACTCAACTATACTCCAAGTTGCCTCATCATATGGTAGCATCAAATGTGGCTCAGGCTTTATTTCAGAGCTTTTAAGGAAACCTATCCCTAAATCAAGTTTCTTCATATTCACATAATATTTCAAGTTTTCCCACAAACATAATGATTTAGTCATGATTTTCATGACATTTTATAACTCCACACACTTCATTAAGATCTAAAAACATGTCAAAATCCTCCATGACTACCTTCAGGTCTCTATGTATGCGACATGTAGGTGTGTATACAATTATAGATAAGGGCAATGAAGGTGATAGTCAATGTGAATGGTATATGAGAATGTAATTAGCTCCAAAAAATATTAAAGGTTTTACAATTTATTTTATCCTCCTTGAAATCCTTGAAACAAGTTTCAATACTCTTACCTTAATGTGATATTCTCCTGTAGGTGCATATCAATGGTGTATGACTATGTGTATAGTTGACATTGGTTATCATATTTTTTTAATGCCATTTGGAGAGATTGTTTTTATGGATCCAATATTGTATTCACCACCTCTTGGTCTCTTCATATACCTCTATGAACATACTCATAACTTCACACACCATGACTCAGCTGACTATATGTAGAAAACTTGACTGTGTAGGATTGAACTATTGTTGAAACTTCATGGATGATAGTTGTGAGATTGATTTTGGAATGATATGGAATAAATAATACTTTAAAATCATGAAATATAACATCTCACATTGATTTGAAACCATTACATATAATTAAACTTTTTACAATTGGTGAAACTTGATTGCAAGTCCACTTGGTGATATCAACCTACAACTTGAACTATTTTATTCATCAAATCACCTAAAAAAAGATGAAACCAAAGATTAAAAACATGATATAAGTAACTCCACATCCTATATAATCAAATCCATCAATTTTTTATACAGAATAGCTCATACAAATGCAAAACTTGTAGGGTGTAGGGATGAGTATGCATAAAAAACAATAAATTTATTAATCATGGTTCATAAAGTATATAAAACCATTATTACTACTCATTACATTAAAATTAATTATACTAAGTATACTATCCACTACCAAGAGCATTTGACCTGAAATCTCTCTTACTAGTCATACCATTAAAAGACTTATTGACCAACTTCATATGCCTAATGAAGTGATGGAGAAGAGAAATGGTTTTGGCCCATTTTTTGAATTTCCAAAGAAAATAAATCATGAAAATATAGTAAAAGAAGTTGAAAATCCATTTCATAAGCTTTTTCCACATGCCACTCTCCTCTATGAGCTATACAACTGTAAAACTCATTCTTTTCACTTATTATCTTGATTTTTAGATAGGAACCTACAAGTTTTAGTTAGGATTCAAACTATTGATAATTAATATAACATATTGGACATTATAATATAGTTTATAACACTTGGACATATTGGAAAATTGTACCACCTTCATTTATAACCTAAAAATGACCCCTAAATGACCTAGAATGACACAAGGACTAAATTGGACTATGAAAAAGCTAATAACATATTAAATGACATAAAATTGACCATTAAACACCATATATAATGATAATATACCCATATATAAAGTTTTGGACTATAGGGGGTTGACTTATTTTTGACTTGTGGTCAAAATAGTCAACATTCTTGGCTATTTCCCAAGGGTGGTATGCTTGATATACCAAGACCAGTAGCCTAATATTGTACATTAGGACATGGATTAACATATACATAATTTTGAGACAAAATTTTAATTTTAAACCACACTAAACATAAAGTAAATACACACAAGATAAGACACACCAAAAGAAACAAGTATGTGTTCAATTACAACACTTATGAAACACAACCAAAATAAAAAACACACCTAATATAATATTTAAAAAATATCACTCTTGAGTTTAAAACATATTACCTTATTTAAACCATCGTAAAATATGGTTCCTATTGCATTTTTATCCCTCCATGAAGACAAATTAGCATGTGAAGCATGCTTGTCATTAATCGCTTCAACATGTGTATGGTCAAGAAGATTACCATCTTTGGATCTATTATTATCTACAAGTGGAATATTTAGAGCCTTCATGAATGTTATTTTTTCATCTCTAATATCCTTGGTTGGAGATACAATCCTCTTTATTTATATCATATTTGATCTACATTCCTCAAACTATAGATTAGAATGTATGTCAGCTACCTCAACTTTGCTCTCCCCTTGGCCAAACTGTACTCGATATACATGATCATCAAATTCCTCTTATTTATGATCCAAGACCTTTGAATGTGAATTTACCTAGATATATCTCTTGACTATCATTGAAGCACAAAGGTTTCTTCCTTGACTCCACTAGGTCCTTCTAGGATTATAGGCTTTTGAACAATAATAAGACACTTTCATGCTTGATGAAACACTCAACATCATGTTTGATAGACTCAATAAAAAAACATTATATATATACTTACTATGATGAGAAGTAACATTACTTAACTGGTTAAACTCTTGACATATGGCATTGAAACTTTACCATAAGTCATCCTCCTCTTCCTTATGAGTGTCATCATCAAGGGCAACTATCAATTATAGGAAAAATCACATTTTTCTTCTCACCATCTTGATAAATTATATTAATCAATATATCATCATCATATACATGGATAAGGTAATTAATCTTAGAATCTTGTGTGAAAGAATGCTTAACACTTACCTTAACTCTCTCAAATGGTTCTTTATGGATGATATAGATTCCAAGGTCAATTTTCTCAAAGTATGCATAGGGATCATGATCATTAGCATTTGCACCATACTCATCTAGAAATAAGTCATCTATGAATTCAATTTTATAATCACCATCATCTACATTAGATACCTCCTCATTAATTACATAATTCAAGTTTGAACTTGCCTCTACATAGAGCTCACTATTAAACCTTATAAGAGGCTAAGTTCTTATGGTCACCTTCATTCCATATCTTATCATAAAGGATAAAAAGGACCAATCTATCAAGAGCTAGCCACCTATCTTGGATGTAAAATCTCTTAAAAGGTAGATTACAAAATGAGTGGGAAGGTCCACAGTAATAAAATCTTGAAGGATGGGAAAACTAGGAAGTCATAGAGGAAGACCTTTAAGGTTTTGATCAATATTATTATTTTAGTAGGTGTACCATCTAAATTAATCACTCCTTTTATATGGTTTTCATATTTTATGCCTAATTTATCAGCTACAATTTTGGGCATGACTAATGTAGAGGCACCACTATCAACTTTGTAATTGTGTACTAGTTTGTCCACCACTATGAGATTGAGGTAGAAAAGTGGAAGCTTCTTAGTTTTGGTAGATGGTTCCATAATGTTGTTAGGGGAATTTGTAAGAGATACATGACCATATATATTTATTGGAGGTGAAGGAATAGTAGAGATAGTGGATATCTATATTTTCAAGATCTCTTTTTAGCTAGGCATATGGAGGACATATAAAAGGGAAATGGATGCCTTGGTATTCTTCAATGAATCCAATATCTTTAGAGCAGAAATTATTACCTTCTCTTGAGTCCTTGGAAGTAAAGAATTTTTTGGAACTTGAGGAATTGATGCACCTTGAGGAGACCTTATCAAATTTTGATTTGGAGGAGGTGCATGAGCATTTAGAAATGTCATTTTTGTAACCATGCCTTACTTCCTTTTAGGAGGATTGGATTAACTTGTAGGCACATTACCATCACCTCCTAAATCCCTCTTCTTGGCTCTAGTTTTGTTTGCAATAGAAGTTCTTTGGTTGAGCAAAAAATTATCTTTCAAAAATAAGTTAGTGAATCTTTCTCCTTGAGGCTCCCACTCTTGACTAGTTTGTGTCATGAATTCATATTCAATTTATAGGATAGGAGTGAATCCTCATTGGGTAACTAGAGATTTCTCTCCACCTTTATTATCATCCATGAATTGGCCTTATTTACACTCTTTTCCTTACACCAATTTTATATGCACTGATACCATTGCTCTTATATTAGAGGTTAAAGCATGATTATATTCATTGGTAGGCATATTGAAATTAGGCTTCCCTTGACCTCTTCCTCTCCCATATTTTTGCTTATAAGGATAGGGATTTTGATGAGCACCTTGTTGCATACTAGCTTTCCTAAGATGAGCTCTTAGCATTTGAATTTTTGCATATGGATCCATGGCATCATCTACCTTCTTAAGAATAGTCTTAGGCTTGCAATTAATATTAGGAATTTTAGCAATGTTTGGGGAAGCAATAGGAACATTAGTTAATATGGGTATAAACACCTTAGGAGGAAACTTTCCTATGTTAATGAGGCCATTTTAAGCTCTAATGGCAAGTTCATATGCTTTGGTAAGAGTGAAAACAACCATGGTTTGAATCATGAGGGAAATATTAGTATCAATGGCTCTCAGGTATGTAGGAAACACAAAGCTATCAGGTGGTCTCATAGGAGGATAAAATCTATACCAAGTATTTTGAAACCTCTCATTTAAGTCACGCATTATTTCCTTGGGGGCTCTTTTGATCACATTGAGCTAATGTATGAGATAATTATGGTCACTTTCATCTTCAAACCTTGAAGTTAATAACATTCCAAATTCATCCCATGATGTGATGAATTCACTGGGAAAATTCCTATACCAATCAAGACATTTCCCTCTAAGGGACATGGAAAGGAGTATACTAGAAATATTCTCCTCAGTGACATTGTGGAAACTATAAAAAGTTGATATATCCCTAATGTGTTCACTAGGTGTGACATGACCTTCACCATTAAATGTAGGCATACTCTTTGTATCATTGGGGGGAATGGAATCATAGGCATCAAGGTGGATTCAATTTTTAGTATTAAAGGTGTGGAAGGCATGTTTCCTATCCATGATTTCTTCAAGATATTCACTTTCTTGGCTAGCAAAAATCCTCTTGTTCTTCAAAGAGAAGATGAGGCTAAGAATATTGGACTTTAAGAGAAAGTTTAGGCTAAATAGGTGGATTAATAGGATTGATAACTCTAGTAGATGATTACCTAGTAAGGACCACAAAGTATGTGAGAAAATATATGAAAAAATAATTATCTACAACCATATTTTACATTGAATTTTTTTTCCAAATGCTGAGTAGCACACCAATTTGCAGTTGATGTTGTCAAGACCAACATTCACCTTGACAAGTTGTATTGAGGATAATCGATCACACAAATAATACTAAAACTATTGTCACAAAATATTTCAACCTATAGAAGGTTATTTAGGCCTCATTTATATTTGGGTAACATGGTAATACTTCTAGGTATGTGGGCTTACCTATAGTAGAAGTAGACCTTTAGGTTTAAGGGCTAGCTCCCTGAATTTGCCTTAAAGTGCTTATTACCTACTTAATTTATTGCTTGTGAGAAAAGGGGAAGAAGTATGCAATAAATTAAACTAACAAAATGTGGTGATACACCAAAATTATTTACACATGAACATCATACTTTTTTCACTAACAAACAAGACCTACAAACCAACTTCAAAGTCCTAAGAGGTTCTAACATAAGTGTTTCTATATAGAGGTAATATGTATAAGACAACTCAAGGTAAGTGAACCAAAGGGAATATTTTAGAATCTAAGGAAAATTTTACACTTGAAAGGATCCTAACATATTATCTACACTCTATATGACCTATTAGAATAGGAATTTTTGCATAAACAGAAAGGATAAGGAGAAGAAAGGATAGGATATTGTCACTTAACATCACCATACATCACTTTGAAAGCTTAGAAAAAATGTTCATGAAATCAAAAAAATATTTAATTCACTATTCAAATGAAAATTAAAACATCAATCTAGTAGGATTTTTCCATACATGGAATGGAATTAGCCTACAAGAGCCAAAATGGCTACTACTTATAGAATTTGAGAGACAAGTGAGAAGAATGAAGTCTAAGAGTCACTAGAACGTGTGTCAAACTGAGATATATAGTTAAATATATATTAAAATTAATATTTAATATAACATTAAATGTTTACTTAGACAAATTTCCCTTAAAGGCATTAAACTCCTAAAATGTGGCATATGATTCTTCATTTGATTGCCTAAAAACTACCTTCATTATTCGACCTCCTTGGAATGATCCATAGTAGACTAGGGATAAGTGATATGATTGAAACATGAGGGAGGGGTAATAAAAATTCTAAAACATGAATTTTAGGTGTTCCTAATCATCAATATTCTTCTAGATATGAGTTATCACTACCTGTAGTCATAATCACCCCTCTTTCACTCACTTGTCATACTTGACACCAAATTTATATATAGTTTTCCAATAAAATGCATAAAAAGGAATGTATGACAATTTTAAAGGGTCCTCATATCTATATATTCATCAGGAACACCTTAAAAGGTCTCCCATTTGGATTTTTCACCTTCTCACTTGGTGGTCATTCCTTGTTCACTATGCCAATTTAGACTGGCTAAGATGGTGTTATTAGAGGAACTTGTGAGCTTATATAGTGTAATAAATGGAAATTATAGGTTATATTAGGTCTAAATATATCTCAAAAATTTAGTTACATATTTTGAAACCCTTTTATACCTGTACAACACATAAAACTATCAATAAAATCCATTTTACACCATGTTCATACAAGTAGGGTACAACTCAGTGTAATGGGAAAGAAACCTAGAGAGTAACATATAATATAAAATAATTTTCATGATCATTATATTCCTCTTGGATTAATATCCTTCTTAATTTTCCTCATCAGGTCACTAACAAGGGTTTTGGAGGGTTTAGAAATGTTTTAGCTCTTAAGGATTGTTCATACAATCTGGCATCCAATATTCTAAAAATGCCACTAAAACCTTTATTGTGACCCTTATTAACGTTTAAAAACTCCTTAGGTTCCCATGCTATATGTTTTTATATTTTCAAGTCTTCAAATTTGGCCTCTCAATTCTTTTCATGCATTCTACATTGGCCTGAGTTAGTTTGGGCCAAAACATGGTTTCTCTGTGACTTAGCTTGCACACCAAAGGTTATATAATACTTCATATCTCTACATAAAGGTTTTTAAATGACCTTAAATTATCATATGATGTTAGAGAAGAGGCTATACCCCCTATGTATTTAGGCTAAATTAAGGCTTAATAGGCTAGCCTACATATAGCTACTCACCACCCCCTCTAAGCATTCCATCATGACTATGATGAGTTTCATGGGTTTATTCATGATAATCTCAAAATATATTACCATATCATATTTCAAGGTTTTCATACCTTTAAAATCATCCTCTTAACCTTACTTGTTAATCTTACAAGTTTTTACACTCTAGGAGTGCCCTCTATTTGAGATAGAATAAAGGGCATCTCCCCTACTACCTCATGAAAAAGGTGGTATAAATGGATTATATAAGTTTTGGGGATGTTTTTTACCATATCCCAAGGCCTATTATTGTCTCTATTACCTTTATTCATTATAAAACCCATGATAGACATTTTGTGTGACTCACTATATGCAAGATTCTGAGTGTTGGTTTTAAATTATTCTTAAAATCTCTTTCTTGCCCTATTTTCCATTATGATTATCATAAGGTATAATTTGAATCACCATTTTGTATCCTCTTTAATCATGTTTATATTCACATATTTTCCCAACCTTTCATTTTATTCCTCTTTCTTTGAGAAGTCAAGACTGTAAGTCATATGACTATATTATTTGCTCAAGGGAATGGTATACCTATAGGTAGATATTGCATATTTGCATATTTAAGACTTGTTTTATGATTTAATATCATCTTTAATTAATTAAAACTATCCTAAATTAATTTAGTTTTCCCTACACCATATCCATGTTAAGCCAATCACCATGGTAGTCATGCCTTATATCATTATCAATTACAATCAATTGTAGCTAACCATTGTTGGGGAGACAAAGGTCCTATGGGTTGCATTTACTATATTTAAAACTTATGTTTCACACCATTGGATATTTTGGAGTCTTTTAAATAACTTACATTAACAAGTGTTTATGTTTTTAGGTTCCCATCTCCCAAGGTTCACTTCATGGTCTTGTGATTCCCTACAATCAAGCTATAGGTGACTTTTCTGAGCAAAAGTATGCTTGTAGGTGCATATATAGGTAAAACCCCTTGTACTCCAACCATCATAAATGTTATTTGGGTACTTAGTGATACTTTATCCTTAATAGGATCATTCAACATGGTGATATTCCTTTCTCATTTGTCATAGACTTATGAGATCACTTTTAGTTCAACATACTATAGAAAACACTAAAGAAATGTAGTGAATAAATGTTTGGATTTTAAACCCTCCAACATCACCTATTTGGATGAAACACCCATTATATTTGGAAATATATTACCCCTACCTTAGGGTTGGATTATGGATTGATTCAGACTTAAATATAATCCAAGTTACCTTATCATATGACATCATCAAATATGGTCCAGGATTTATTTTAAAGCTTTTAAGGAAACCTATACCTAACTAAGTTTCTTCATATGCACATAATATTTCAAGTCTACCTACCAATATAATGCTTAAATCATGATTTTCATGAAATTATCTAACTCCACACACTTAATTAATATCTCCAAACATGTCAAACTTCTCCATGACTACATTCAGGTCTCTATGTAAGCCACATGTAAGTGTGCATATAGTTGTAGATAAGGGCAGTGAAGGTAATAGTCAATGTAAATGGTGTATAATCATGAAATTAGTTTTAAAACTTATCAAAGGTCTTGAAATTGATTCTATCCTCATTGAAAGGATTGAGACAAGTTTCAATACTCCCACCTTGATGTGATAATCTCCTGGAGGCACCTATAGGTGCATATCAATGGTGTGGGATTATGTGTATAGTTTTTATTGGTTATCATAATTTGTTGTATGAAATTTATAGATTTTTTTTTAATTATTATTACTAAATAATATATTAACCACCTCTTATAATCTTCATGCACCTCCATGAATGTCCTCATAATTTCACACACCATGACTTAGCTGACTGTATGCAAAAAACTTGACTATGCAGGATTGAACTATGACTCCAAATCCATGGATGATAGTTGTGAGACTGAGTTTATAAGGATAGGGTAATAATAATAATTTAAAATCATGAAATATATCATCTCACATATATTTTAAACCATTGTAGAGAAATAAATCTTCTATAATTTCTTGAGCCTGATTGTAAGTCCACTTGATGATATCAACCTAAAAATTGAACTATTTGATTCATAAAATCATTTCCAAACATTAAAAAAATATATTTAAAACATGATATAATTAATTACACATCCTTTAGAATAAAATTCATTAATTTATTTATACAAACTAGCTCATATAGAAGCAAAACCTGTAGGGTATGAGGATTAGTATGCAAAAAAGATAGTCAAACTCTTAAGCATGGTTCATAAATTATAGGAAACCATTCTTATAAATAATACCATTAAAATTAATTATAAAAAGTATACTATCCACCACTAAGAGCCTTTGACCTAAAATCTCTCCTACTGGATGTACCATCAAAAGACCTATTTACTAATTTCATATGCCTAGTGGAGTGATGGAGAAGAGAAATATTTTTGGTCCATTTTTGGAACTTAAAATTAAAATTAAGCATGTAATTGTAATTATGGAATTTTAAGAGACATTACATAATATTTTCACATGTTCCACTCTCCTCTATGAGTTGTATAACTATAAAACTCCTTTTCATTTCTTTTCTTGATTTTTAATTAGGAACTTGCAATTTTTAATTAGAAATAACATTAATAATAAGTAATATGACATATTGGAAATTTTAATAGAGTTTATAACACCTTTAAAATTCTACCACCTTCATTTATACCCAAAAATGACCCCTAAATGACCTAGAATGACATAAGGACTATATTGGCCTATGACAAAGCTAATAACATATTAAATGACATAAAATTGATCATTAAACACACTATATAATTCGAATAGACACCTATATCATGTTTTTGACTATAGGGGGTTAACCTATTTTGACTTATGGTCAAAATAGTCAACAGTACCCATGTACTGTGAGGTATATAGGGACCATATATATAGTCTATTGTAAAATAGTAAGGAAACCCAAAATTTAGAAGAACTTCATTGAGGCCCTTATGATTGAATTGGTTTCAAAGGGACAAGACCCTATCTTGAATGGCCCTATATTAGATTACTTTATAGATGCCTCTTTTTTTTATGGATTATTCATTGACATAGGGGCAAAAAGGTAATAGCCCCTGAAGATCACCTTAATTATATGAACCTCGAGAGAGAAGGGGGGTGTAAAAAGCCTACCAATAATCGTAATATTTTTTTAATTAACATTTAAAATTTTAATCCTCTCTCAAGGAAGGTTTTTCATAAGGCTTAATGGATGTGATGTAAACCTATGTCTGTTACTAAATCTCCTCGTGATGCTTATGTGTTGTAGCTTGATTATTATGTTTAAACAAAGTTTACACTTAAGACCAAATCAAACCAAAAAAAAATAAGACCTAAGCCATTTTATACACACATGATGAGGCATTACTCTATCCAAATTTTAAGTCAAACCAAAGTTATATGTTAGAACTTTGCCTTTAACACTTTCCTTCCTTATTCAAACCATGACATTATGCTCTCATAATTGAGCCAAAAGCCTCTTCCTTTGAATTCCAATTGCCTTTTAAAATAAAGTCAAATTTATTTTTAATGTTAGATCCAATTCTAAACTTCTTGTTCATTATATGACATTATTCTATCCATTTTATTTTGAATCAAGTGACAATTCTTAGTGAATCATTCTAGGTCTAGTTGTCAATACCATTTTCAAGACCAAATCCAAATTTAATTCCAATTGTTAATTTTAATGTCCTTTGATAAGTCCAAAGTTTGGATTTTAGTTCTAAACTTGATTTAATATTACAAACTATAATTAAATTACTTATATGTTTGCACAAAAAGATTATATATCTCAAAAATAAGAAAATATGAGAGATTACACATCAATAATTGATAGCAGAGTAGAATAATAGATAATATAGCAAAGCCACTTTGAGGGGGAAACCTCCACAACAATGCACTAAGATTAGAATGCTTAACATGATGATCAAATACTAACCATTACCTCCTATATATAGTCTACTTAACCATGGTTATTCCATAGGTAGACCTAACTAAGAACATAGAGAAATGTAAAAAGTATATAAAAGAGGTATGTCAGCCACAAGTCAACCACACATATCCCTAGACATAGCAACGGTTAAGGGCATATCATGCCCCTCCCCTTTAAAAAAATGTTTTCATCAATGTTGAGTCAACTCTGAATGTTTCTATAAAAAGGATTCATCCTCATAAGTGGCATCTTCACAAGGTAGATTCTTCCATTTGATCAAGTACTCTTTAATCACTCTAGACCATAGTTGTTTAGTGTACATTTAAAGGATCACCTCAGGATCAAGAATAAATATTCCTTCCTCATCCAATTTTGGCAACTCATTTTGAGTAACAACTCTATGTCTAATAAATTTCTTTAGGCATGATACATGAAATAATTAATGTGTGTGAGTGGAAGAAGGAAACTCTAACTTTTAGGCCACACTTCCAATTTTTTGCAAGATCTGATAAGGTACATAATACTTAGGGGACAACTTGTTATCATTTTTTTGTTTCTTCAAGGACATAGACTTATATGGATACAAGTTAACAAAGACCTAATCACCAATTTAAAAATGCCTCTCACTCCTATGTTGATCTACCTACTGCTTCATGTGATTCTAGGCCATGGCTAAATTTTCATGCAAACTTGCAAGGACCTCCTATTGATGGCGAATATTTTATTCAACTTCATGAACCTTAGGATTAACCTTTAATGTTGAAGTGATAGATGCAAGGTGGTATCCATATAGTGCTAGAAAAGGAGACATATTATAAGAACTATGAATAGAAGTATTATACCACCATTTAGCAAGTGGCAACCAATGAACCCATTTATCCTATTTATCAAAAATAAAACAATGGAGATATCCTTCCAAAAATTTGCTTACTACATTATTTTATCCATATAATTGAGGATGATAGGATGAAATATGAGTCAAATGGGTGCCCAAACATAGAAATAACTCAATCTAAAAATTACAAGTGAAAACGAGATCTCTATCACTAATAATGATCTTAGGGGTACCATGAAGTTTTCTAAACTATATTGAGAAAATTAGAAGCTATTGTACTAGAAAAAAATGGTTGTGATAAAGAAAAAAATGAGCATACTGTTGGTTGAATATTTTTTCAATCAACGTATTGATAAACAAAATAGGTCTGATCAACCAAAGTAAGAAGATTGGTCATCCAAATGTGTAGGTTTACCACATAAAAAGGGGACTAACCTCTCCTCTCATCAAGGGGAGGTTACCTATAGATATGCTATACATATATACATACATACATACATACATATATATATATATATATATATATATATATATATATAGAAAATAATACTCAAGGGTAGGATAAACCATCCATCTCTCTTTCTTCAGAGATGATGCATGTAAATCAAAGGAAAAATCTCAAGGGAAATGATAGAAAGCACTCTTCTTTCAGAAGTACTATTTAGCAAACCACAAGAATACTCCTGGTAGTAATTGCAAAATGTAAACAAGGATGTAGTAACCAACAAATTGAGATGTAGCATAAAGTCTCCACCTGAATTTCCCAAGAGTGAGATACGAAGGATAATGAGGGCACAAAGTCATCCCAAGGTCCTTTACATAGAAAAAAAAGAAAACACGCTAAAGGCAATCATGGGGGCATAAAGTCTCTCCATAGTTAACTTTAAGACACCTTCTTAACTACTTTCACTAATTCTGCTTGTTGATTTAAAGGAACAAAAAATATGTTAAGGAAAAAGACATAAGAACAATTTCCTCAACAATAAAGATATCACATCACAAGGTCTAAAAAGTCACTTGCTTTCTTATTCTAACAACAAAATATGATCAACAATCTAAGCTCAAAGTCTCATTAATTCCTTTCAATTTGGGTAGAGTTTTGTTTTTGATTGTCAGAGACAGATATATTTATAATAAAAGAGAGTCCCTTATATAGCCTCTTCAAGAAGGACTCGAGAATAGTAACACATCATGTTGCACTGAAATTTGTTAAGAAGATAGGCTAGAATTTAGGGGCATCTACCCATTTTCTTTTCTCAATGTAGAGAAACAAGTCATGCTATTAAAATTTTGCATCTTTCAATATCCACCTGGTGGTCTACTTCTAGAAGCATACTTGATGTGCAAATGTTTCTAGTCCTTCCTCATCATTCCTCCTTTTCTAGTTGATTAAATCGAGTCCTAGATTTAATTTGATGCTTTATTCCTTAGTCACTTCCTGCTGATCTTGGCCTTAAAGCCTTTCAATTCATTTGGGTCTATAGATTTAAAACTACAAGGATCAATAGCTATTTCATTGTTGTAACTTTAACGCTCATGGGCACATCACTTTCCTCGATAATTCCTTTAGTTTTGTCATTTGATATTTCCCAAAGGGGACCTACCTTTAGGCCTTGAGAAATGATCTACTTTGGGTTGGGAAGAGCCCCCCACAAGGGTATCTTCCCTTTGGGTGGTCTTTGGATGGCCTTTGGGCTTCTTTCTTCTAGCGGGTTTCTTGTTTTTCATCCTATCGAAGGGAAAGTGACCCTTCGGCTTTGGGAAGTGTCCTTTAATTTGGTAGTCAAGAGTCCCCCATAAGGGCACCTACCCTTGAGGGTCCTTCAGTGGCCTTTTATCTTTGGAGTCTTTCAGAGCTTTCTTGTAGACATTTTCCCATAGACTTTTTCCGTGGACATTTTCTCACAAACAAAAAGTCTGTAGACAAATTCTTATAGACAAAAAGTCTATAGATAATTTACCATAGATAAAAAGTTTGCAAGAATTATTTCTTTGTCTTTGGCCTTTAGAAATTCCTTTGGGATTTCCTCCTGTAGCCTTTCTAAATTCCTTCAGACTTTTTGTCCGAAGGAATTCCTTCAGACAAAAGTTTGAAAGAATTATGCCTTTATCTTTCGACTGCCTTAAACAAAATTTTGAAAGAATTTACCTTTGTGGCTTCCTTGAAAATGACCCTTCCAAAGGGTGCTTTGGTTGACCAAGTGCCCTCCACAAGGGCACTTGTCCTTTAGGAGGCTCTCTTGAACTTTTGCATTGAACCACTCCTTTGAACCAACCATTGAACCAAGCTTTGAACCAATATTTTAATGAAAATGGTTCAAGCTGATGAACCAAGCTTTGAATGAACCAAAAGCCATTGAGCCATTTGATGAACCAACTAAGTGAACTAAAGCATTGAGCCACTCCATTGAACCCACTTTGGTTCAACGGTTCATTGGTTTATTTTCTTTGATTTGGCTAAGTCCCTTTGATCCTCATTGAACCAAACATGTTGAGCCTGTTGAACCTTGAACTCGAGTGGTTCAATGGTTCAAGCCTCAAAAACTTGTTCTTTTGATTGAACCTACTTGTAAAAGCCTTTGAACCTAGAAGTGGTTAAACTCTTGCTACTAATGTTGAACCTTTGAACCTATTGAGCCCGTTGAACCAAAATGGTTCAAGTTTCAATGGTTCAATCCTTGCTTAAAAGCTTGCCGATGAACTCTTTTGGTTGAACCTGGTCATTGAACCAACTTTGAGATCACATAAGTGTTGAAAGCTTGCTTCTTTCCTATAGAGTCTATAGAAATCAACCTGTGAAACTAGTTGAACTTGGCCTATAGAGTCTGTAGATTTCTCTTCTTGTTGAGTCCATAGATTTCTCTTCCTACTGAGTCTATAGATTCAAGCTTGTAGAGTCCATAGATTCAAGCTTGTAGAGTCCATATATTTTTGAGAAGCTTGAAAAATGAGGAATTTGAATTCACAGGATAAATTTTAGAAAGGGAAGAGACAATTTTAGTCTGTAGGACCAAAATAGTTCAAATGTTGTCCCAAAAATGAGTGATATTTTTGGGTAGCAATAAATGGCTCCAGTTGGGGAACTTTTATCAATTGTAAAAAAGAGTTTAAGGGAGTAGAATCTAGAATCTCGAGTGCCTTGAAGTATGCCATTGGGCTATGGAGTCACATTACCTAGAAATGAAAGGCATAAAAAGTGGAAACAAACAAAAACAAAATAGAATTAAAAACTATACAAATATACATATGTATAGATGTAATAATCTGATACTTCAAGAGTTGAAGTGTTTCAGATGTTGCTTCCTGAGAGGTAGTGAAAATAGTGTGCCATCTTGGTAAACCAGCAGGAAACCATTTTGCCCCCAAAAATGGTGACGAGTAAATGGAGCTCTCCACCAGGAAACCAATTTTCTGCATCTTCCTCTTGGTCTTTTCTTCTTCTTGCTCCATGGTAGGATGTGGTCTTTAAACTAAAAACCATAACTCTTTTCTCTCTCTGTGAAGAGTTCCTTTTGCTAACTTTGGAATACAACAATATGGTCCACCATCATAATTTGCTATTCTACTAGTTCAGTCCAACACATGCTTTGATTGTTAGCATTAAACTCCTGACAAACCATCAGCTTATCATCTCCTTTGGTATGGAGTTTGACCTCTTCACCCTGAGTAGTTTTCAATTTGAGAAATAGAGATCCACATCCATATGTGGAAGAATTGCTGCCATCAGATTCCAAGATCCAAGCATCATCAAAAGTTGATCTCCTATCAAATTTCTCTTCATTATAGATGGAAGATCCTTCCTCATTTGTATTTTGCCCTACTAATTTTTTTGATGCCTTGTTTAGATGAAATCCTGGATTGCCAGTTACAAGACTTTCATCAGCTGAGACATGAGCATCCTCTATGGTCAAGAAGTAATTACCCCTACCTGAAGGCTCAAACAGAATTTGAGCTACAAGGGCTGATGTTTGGGTGACCATAATTTTTGCCTGATACATGTCCATGCTTATTTCTCCTCCAATTTTTAATTGCTTAGGATCAGCTTGCAAGTGTTCAAACTTAGTCATCTAATTTTTTTTATTTTTGACATGATCTATTATGTCAAATGGCTGAATTGAGCTAGGTACAAAGGAAGGTATTTCAACCTTTTGGGTTTTAGGAGGGATGAGAGGAGGGCTAGTTTGTGAAATTAAATTGGAAGGTGAAGGTGAAATTGATGTACTTGTCTTTTGGGTGATTACCAGATCCTTTGATTGGAAAGTCAAAGTGGTTCCACACTTAGCAATTGTAATTATTGGTTGAGATTGCTCTTTTGTCTTCCCTTTATCAACTTGCTAGACTAATTGATTCTTGGATTTGGTAAACACTGCATATGATCCATCAATATCTTCTCCTTTGCTTCTGGGTTCATCTTAGTAATTTAGGAAACCAATGTGGGAGTCACCTATAGATTCTTCTTGATTTTATATAAGAAGATCAGTGTCATTTTCTTGATCAAACTCAGGTTGGAAATAAGAAATATGCTCTATTTTTAGATATCTAACTACTAAGTTGGTTGGAGGTGCTTCAAGGGTAAGGTTCCTCTATGGGGAAGGAAGACAATTTTTTGGCCCTTCACTTCTAGCAATGTTGCCTTGATATGGATGATTAGGGAATGTCCTCCTTGGTATATCTTTATATAGAGGAGCAAAAGACATACCTTGTGCCATTTGCCTTTTCAAGGCTAGCAATTCATTTGCCAGCTTTTGTACAATTGGGTGAGTGGTGATTGTGGGTGAGTATTCAGAAGATAAAGAGGGTTTGCCTCTATTTGGGTCTCTCCTTATCTTTCTTACCAAGATAAGGTCATCTTATACCACAGTATCTAAGTCCTAAGCAGCAAAAAGGTTTATGTGACTAGCTCATCTCAATAGAAAACTCACTTCAGACAGTTGTGAATTGATGAAGAATCATTTGAGTTTCTAAGGTGTTGGTTGGGTGACCATGGAAATCTTATACCTTAGCTTATCGAACGTAGCAATAAAATTCCTCATAGGCTCATGAGGCTCTTTATTCATCTAAGTGAGCTGGGCCAGCAAGGCATGTGCATCTTCTATAGGCTTGAACCTTGCTTTGAACTTGGCTTTAAGTGTATCCCATTCAGTCACTAATCCAACTTGTAGATGGTAGAACCAGTTTGTAGTAGCACCTTGTAGTGTCTCCATAAAAAGCATGACTACCACATCTTCAAATTCCACCCCTATAACACCACAGGCTATGCTGAAGGCTATAATGTGTTCATTAGGGTGAACTATCTCATCACCTAGGAATTTGGGAAAATTCTTTCTTGAACTACTAGGAGTTCATGCAGAGGTGGAGTCAAGTTGAGTGGGCCAAAAGAGTTACCCCAAGGGCCTTAAAATTCCATGATTTAATTAAGAAAAATAGAGATAATAAATTTGGATGAAGTGGCCAGATTACAAAACAAAAATGGAAAAGGATTGGCTCAGCTTTAGTTTGAGGCTTGAGGCTTCAAACTATGCACTCTTTCCCAGTAGCTCTAGTTTTGCAGACCAAATAAAATAATAGAGGTGGAGGAAGATGGTAAGGCTATAAATGGATAATGGGTAAGACATGAAACAGAGTCACTAGAGTCTATAATAGATAAGGGTTATAATGATAATGGGTTATATCCCTAGTAGAGTTGCCAAAAATTATTGGTTGAATATTTTTTTGATCAATGTACTGATAAAAAAAAAAGGTCTGATCAGCCAAAATAGGAAGATTGGTCATCCAAATGTGTAGGTTTACCACATCAAAAGGGGATTAATCTCTCCTCTCATCAAGGGGAGGTTCCTTATATATATATATATATATATATATAAACAAAAAATAATACTCAAGGGTAGGATAAACCATCCATCTCTCTTTCTTCAGAGATGATGCATGCAAATCAAAGGAAAAATCTCAAGGGAAATGATAGAAAGCACTCTTCTTTCAGAATTACTATTCAACAAACCACAAGAATACTGCTAGTAGTAATTAAAAAATGTAAACAAGGATGTAGTAACCAGCAAATTGAGATGTAGCATAAAGTCTCCACTTGAATTGCCCAAGAGTGAGATACGAAGGAAAATGAGGGCACAAAGTCATCCTAAGGTCCTTTACATAGAAACAAAAAGAAAACACACTAAAGGTAATTATGGGGGCACAAAGTCTCTCTACAGTTGACTTCAAGACACCTTCCTGACTACTTTCACTAATTTTGCTTATCGATTAAAAGGAACATAAAATATGTTAAGGAAAAAGATATAAGAATAGTTTCCTCAACAAAAAAGATATCACATCACAAAGTCTAAAAAGTCACTTGCTTTCTTATTCTAATAACAAAATATGATCAACAATCTAAGCTCAAAGTCTTAGTAATGCCTTTCAATTTGGGTAGAGTTTTGTTTCTAATTATCAGAGAGATATATTTACAATAAAAGAGAGTCCCTTATATAGCCTCTTCAAGAAGGACTCAGGAATAGTAACACATCATGTTGCATTGAAATTTGTTAAGAAGATAGGCTAGAATTTAGGGGCATCTACCCATTTTCTTTTCTCAATGTAGAGAAACAAGTCACGCTATTAAAAGTTTGTATCTTTTAATATCCACCTGGTGGCCTACTTCTAGAAACATACCTGATGTGCAAATGTTTCTGGTCCTTCCTCATTATTCCTCCTTTTTTGGTTAATTGAATCAGGTCCTAGATTCAATTTGATGCTCTATTACTTAGTCACTTCCTACTAATCTTGGCCTTAAAGCCTTTGAATGCATTCAGGTCCATAGATTTAAAGCTACAAGGATCCATAGCTATTTCATTGTCATAACTTTAATGTCCATGGGCATGTCACTTTCCTCGGCAATTCCTTTAGTTTTGTCATTTGAGATTTCCTAGAGGGGACTTGCCCTTTGGGCCTTGAGAAATGATCCACTTTGGGTCAAGAAGAACCCCTTGGAAGGGTATCTGCCCTTCAGGCAGTCTTCAGGCTTCTTTCTTCTGGTGGGTTTCTTGTTTTGCATCCACCTGAAGGGAAGGTGACCCTTCAGCTTTGGGAAGTGTCCTTTAATTTGGAAGCTAAGAGTCCCCTGTAAGGGAACCTACCCTTTGGGGTCCTTCAATGAAATTTTATCTTTGGAGTCTTTCAGAGCTTTCCTATAGACATTTTCCCGCAGACTTTTTTTGCAGACATTTTCCCGCATACAAAAAGTCTGCAAACAATTTCCTGTGGACAAAAAATCCACAGACAATTTCTCGTGGACAAAAAGTCCACAAGAATTATTTCTTTGTCTTTAGACTTTGGAAATTCCTTTGGGATTTCTTCTCGCAGCCTTTCCAAATTCCTTTAGACTTTTTTTTTGAAGGAATTCCTTCGAACAAAAGTCTGACAAGATTATGCCTTTGTCTTTCAATTGCCTTAAACAAAATTATAAAAGAATTTACCTTTGTGGCTTCCTTGAAAATGACCCTTCTAAAGGGTGCTTTGGTTGACCATGTGCCCTCCACAAGGGCACTTGTCCTTTGGGAGGCTCTCTTGAACTTTTGCAATGAACCACTCCTTTGAACCAACCGTTGAACCAAGCTTTGAACCAAAATGGTTCAAGCTGATGAACCAAGCTTTGAATGAACCAAAAGCCATTAAACCATTTGATGAACCAACTAAGTGAACTTAAGCATTGAACCACTCTAATAAACCAACTTTGATTCAATGGTTGATCGGTTCATTCACTTTGATTTGGCTAAATCCTTTTGATCCTCATTGAACCAAATGCGTTGAACCTATTGAACCTTGAACCTTAAACCTGAGTAGTTCAATGGTTCAACAGTTCAATGGTTTAAGCCTCAGAAACTTGTTCTTTTGATTGAACCTACTTGTATAAGCCTTTGAACATGGAAGTGGTTGAACTCTTACTGCTGATGTTGAACCTTTGAACCTATTGAGCATGTTAAACCAAAATGGTTCAAAGATCAATGGTTCAATCCTTACTTAGAAGCTTGTCGATGAACTCTTTTAGTTGAACCTGGTCATTGAACCAACTTTGAGATCACCTAAGTGTTGAAAGCTTGCTTCTTTCCTACAATCTATAGAAATTAACCTATGAAGCCCATTAAACTTGGCCTGCAGAGTCCGTAGATTTCTCTTCTTGGTGAGTCTATAGATTTCTCTTCTTGCTGAGTTCGTAGATTCAAGCCTACAGATTTCATAGATTCAAGCTTGTAGAGTCCGTAGATTTTTGAGAATCTTGAAAAATGAGGATTTGAATGCCCAGGACAAATTTCAAAAAGGAAGGAGATAATTTTGGTCTGTAGGACCAAAATAGTTCAAATGTTGTCCCAAAAATGAGTGATATTTTTGGGGAACAACATATACTGAGATTATCTGCCAAAACCATGATAGCATTTTACCATTAGATCTCAATAAACCTACAATGAAATCCATAGACACCACTTCCCAATGTTGGCTAGGGATGGATAAAGGCCGCAATAAACTTAGTGTTTTGATGGTTTCTCCTTTATGTTGTTGATAGATCATACATTCAGCCACATATTTTTGGACATCCCCCTTGATTCCTTCCTGAAAAAAAATCTTGCTTGATTCTATGATAGGTTCTAAAAAATCCTAAATGACCCCCAATTAGAGTTGCATGAAATTCCCAAAGGATTTTTTATTTAAGAAGAGATTTCTTACATAGGTATAATTTATCTTTATACCATAATGCATCACCCTTCCATGTGAATTTTTCAAATCCACCCAAACCTTGGTGAAGATTCTAAATAAAATCATGGGTATCACTATCATTATCCCATTTTGATCATGCTTCCTCTAACCAATCTACTTGTAGAATGGTCATAGAACATAACAATGCCTCAATTGATTCATCCTTCTTGTTCACTGCATTTGCCACTACATTACCCTTACCTTTATTTTAAACTATTTCAAAATCATATCCTAACATCTTAATTACCCATTTTTATTGTTCTTTATATGTCAACCTTTGTTCCAAAAAATATTTGAGACTATCATGATCAATCTTTACCTGAAAGTGACGACCCATCAAATAAGGCCTTCATTATTTGACTTCATACAAAATGGCCATAACTTCCTTCTCATTAATGAGTTTATGTTTATTTTTACCCTTTGGTTGATGAATTTAAAATTCAAGTGGTTTACCTTCTTTCATGAGTACAACACTCATACCATACCCAAATGCATCTCATTTAACCATAAAAGTCTTAGAAAAATTAAGAGTGGCCAACACTAGAGTGGTGCACATAGCCAATTACAATTGTTCAAATGCCTTGGTAGTTGTATAAATCCATTAAAAAGAGTATTTATTCAACAAAGAGGTGAGTGGGGTTGCAATTCTACCATAATTTTTTGTGAACCTGTGATAGTAACCAATTAACCCCAAAAATCCCCTTAGTTGCTTGAGTGTCTTAGGAATCAGCCAGTCTACCATTACATGGATTTTTTTAAGATCCACTTTCGCTCTTGTATGTGAAACCAAGTGACCCAAATACTCAACCTCATAAGCTCCAAAAGTACATTTGGAAGGTTTGGAATACAACTAATGTTGTTTTATAATTGAGAGTACCTATTTCACATGGTGCAAATGGTCTTCCAAATTTTTATTGTAAATGAGGATATCATCAAAAAATACCAAAACAAATTTCCTCAAAAATTTTATAAAAATAGCATTCAAGAAACTCGAAAAGGTGGATGGTTCATTTTTTAGCCTAAAAGGCATAACTAAAAACTCATAATGGCCTTCATGAGTCTTAAAAGTAGTTTAGGTATGTCTTCATCATGGATCCATATCTGATGATACCTAGAATGTAGATCTAACTTGGTAAAATAAAGAGCACCATTTAATTCATCTAAAAAATCATCAATGATAGGAATAGGAAACTTATCTTTGATAGTGTACTTATTGAGTTCTCTGTAGTCAGGGCACATCCTCCAAGTGTCATCTTTCTTTCTCACCATGATAACTGGTGAAGAATATTTCTTTTGGCTATGGTGAATGATTCCTACATCCAACATCTCTTGTACCATATTTTTAATTTAACTTTTAAAGGCATAGAGATACATGTATGGCTTGATGTTGGGTGGTGTACTATCAAGAATAAGTTTGATATCATGATCATCCATGTGGCTAGGTGGAAGTCCTTTTAGCATGTCACTAAAAATAATCAGATGGGCAATCACTTATTGAATATCAAGAGGTGTAGATGGCTAAGTTGGCTAAACTTCCATGGAAAATAAGCGAGTTACAAATATTTCAGCACCCTTTTAGAGAATCTTTGTCATTTGATGGCAGTTAACTAGTTTTGTAAATTTATTCCTTAATCCACTTAGCTCAAATGTCCTTTCCTTAAAATGAAAGTGCATGAATAATTCTTATAAATTCATCTCAATAGTGCCCAAAGTGGTGAGAAACTATACTCCTAGATTAATGTTAGCTCCACTATGGGAATAACAAACATATGAGAATCCAACAAGTAGTCTTTCATGGATAGATTAATACTATGGCATTTTCTTGAGTAGCTAACAATATCACCATCTATAATTATGACCTAAAATTCTAGAGTGGGATAAATGAAACAATTCAAGCAAGTAGCCAAATTACTATTGATGAATTTGTGTGTGCTCCCAGAATCAATCAATACTATGACCTTCTATTTATTTAGAAAACCCACGACCTTAAGAGTTTAGAGAGTACTAATACCTGAAAGAGCATGATAGAAAATAATAGGCTAAGAGTCTTCAGATTCTTCTTTAGGAACTTATTCATCTTCACCAATTGCCTCATCATCATCATCATCCTCATTAGCACCTTCGATGTAAAATAGATTCTTTTTAACATAATGATGGTCTTGCTCCATTTTATATCACAACCATAACACAAACCTTTGGCTCACTTTTCCTCATTTTTTGGAGGTGTCAATTTGGTGGGTTGAGGATATGATGGTGCTAGAAAGGTGAGATCATGACCACTAGTGAAGGTTTTCCATTTGACCATCTCTTTTTCCTCTTCCATGTGTGCCCATGGAATAGATTTTGATACATATGTTGGGTTAAACATATGAAGCTCCAATTACATGCTATCTTGGAGGCTACCCAAAAATAAATTGATCAAATTTTCCTTAGTGATGTCTTCCACCTGTAAGGATAGATTCTAAAATTGATGAATATAATCCTTCATAGATCCTATTTGCCATAATTTGGCTAACTAGCTAAATTAGTTATCCAAGACATTATTCTGATAATGAAATAACAATGCATTAGTGAAAATAGACCATGTAATAGGAGCACCATTCTTTTTCTTTTGAACACACAACTAGTGGTACCAAATGAACTACTCAGGTTCCAAATATAGAGATGCCACTATCACCTTCTAAAAACTAGGAGTTTGATGCAGATCAAATAAATTCTTAATTTGGGTAATCCAAGTGAGAATATCCTTACCATCAAACTTATTCATGTCCACTTTTGGTAACATCAGTTTAACACCATAATTGGATATGTTAGTGTTGAGAGGAGTAGGACCTAAATGATGAAGTGGAGGGTTATTTGATTATAATTGAGATGAAAGGGCATCCAATTTAGTCTTGCTCTGATTAAATTGAGCGTGAAACCCATTAATATCTATACACATCCCTAAAACATTAGTTTAAATTGTAAAAAATTCATCATGTCGCACTAAGCCCTTTATGTTAGTTTGAGGTTGAGAAATCAATGGATCTAATGTTTCAGATTCCATGTCACCAGTAGAAGGAGTCTTAGGATTTTCTTACCCCCCTTTTCTTCCCCATGTAGAAGGATCTATCATATACAAATCCTAAGAGGTTTTTTTCCCCATAAAAAGTATACTAGGAGATGGTACCATTGTGATCACCTCACTAAGATGAATATAATAACTATCTTTACCTACTAGGGCAAAAAATTTTGGCACCAAAAAAGTGTACTAGAAGAATATACTATTGTGATTGTCTCACTGAGACCAATGACTACAATTATGTAAAAAAAAAAATTTTTCTAGTCTTTTTTAATTTTAATTTTTTTTCAAAAAAGTAATACTATGCTGATAGAAAAAATTAATTCTTCTTAGATTGCAAGTTATGTTTTTTTGCTCCTTCCTCTCTCAGAAGTCATGCCTTGCTAGATCTAAAAAAATAATGTTGTAGTAAACTTGCCCAAATCAAAGCTCTGATACCACTTGTAATGAAATCACTTAGATGGTCACATAAAATGATTATATATCATATAAAATAAGAACATATGAGAGATCACACAACAATAATTGATAGGAAAGTAGAATACTAGATAATATAGTAAAACCACTTCAAGGGGGAAACCGCCACAATAATGTACTAAGAGTAGAATACTTAACATGATGATAAAATACTAACCACTATCTCCTATATATAGTCTACTTAGCCATGGTTATTCCATAGGCCTACCTAACTAAGAACATAGAGAAATGTAATAATAATATAAAAGAGGTATGTAAGCCACAAGTCAACCACACATATCCCTAGACATGCCAAAGGTTAAGGGTGTATTACCAACCAAAACAGTTTATTGTGCCAACTTCTACATTTATAAAATTACTAATGTATCTCAAGTAGGTTAAGTCCACCTTCTTTGTTTTTAAAATCAATTTTTAAGGATCTAAGAATTTTTATAAATAATACCAAGTGTGAATCATTTCCTAAGTCTAAACATTGAGTATTTATACTTGAGGTTAGTGTGCCCAAACTTGTTGATTATCTTTTAAATAAATACCTTTCAACCATTTGCATTGATAAGCCAATTGCCAAGTGATATCCCAAGGGAAGTCATGTACCTAGTCAAAACATAATACTTATGCATTCAAGACACTTTCAAGATGAATATTATCAATCTAGACATGCCTAGGTACATGCATAATAGGGCTATTTACAACCCTTCATTTGATGAAGAGGTGGTTTACAATCCCTATGGATATGATTCAAATGTGGAAGATGAATAAAATCAAAAATACCTTTCTCATGCACCCTCCAATGTTGAAATTGAGAAACATAATCCATATATTATAATTGTCTCACCTAATGTATACCAAGGCCAATACCAATCATAATTATGACACGTGCCTTTTAACACTAAACATCAACCTAATCTAATGTATCTTGTCAATCCACCACCTAGTGATGAATATAGACAAGACCAATTTGATTTCCAATTATTTGATAATAAATATGAGCATATTTCTAGTCTATTTGAGATCAGTGTAAATTTTCCCCTAGTTTTCCAATTGATTTTTTAGATTTTATAGATAACCAAGGGTATTTATCCAAGAACCCAAACAAATTGATATTGATTTTATAGATAACCAAGGGTATTTATCCAAGAATAAACTTTTATGCTAGCTGCTAATCCATATATTATTATGTTAAACAAAGGGAAAAGTCAATTCATTGATCAAAATTCCCAAAGCCAATTTCTTGAAAATCAAATCTAACAAACTAAATAGATTATGTCTAGTCTCACTAGCTCTCTTGATACATCATATATTCAAAATCCATATTTGGTGGAGTCAAATCATACAATAAAATAACTATTAGACTTATCTAATTATCCCATGTATATTCAAAATCCATTTTTTACCAAAACCTTAGTTTTAGATGTGTTTAATACAACCCTAATGGAAACTAATTTTAAAACTAATCTAGATTCAAGTATCCTTGTATACTCTACCCAAAATGTGGTGGATAGCTCTCACATAACTTATTATAACCCACATCAAGTACCATCCAACATTCAAAAAAATGTTACTATGTCATTTACATGACTACCTCATTCCAATGTCTTGCAATGACAAATTGAAAACCCATCTAAGCCATAATAACACATTTCAATCCCCCACTTCAATAAGTGGTGATTAATCCCTCACCTTAATAAGTGGTGACCAACATACCACCTCAAAAAGTACCAATCAATCCAAAATCACCTTTGTCTAACCAATAATGTGTTTCTATAAGTCAACCAATTACCGCTTCTATTCAATAAGGATCCTCTTCAAGTCAAAAATATGTGCCAATTAGCCAATAAGTTCCTCTTACATGTGAAATTCCTAGGAACCAACAATAGGTTCCCCTTCAATCCCATCGATTTACATTAAATACTTAATATAACATTCATATATTAAGACTCAAAATTCCATCAAAATCAATTTCACACTCAACATCAAGTGCCATTTAAGCAGTAACAAATTCATTATCAATAATACAAATTTTTACAAAGAGTAAATATTCTTAGTAGAACTAAACACATTTAAATTATTCAATATTCAGTACCACCTCTCAATCTAATTTAAGTTACTATGCATTTAGCTACCTAACAAAATATACCCACTTTTTTTTATTCATGTTCCACCTTTTAATATTTACAAGAGGTCAAAGATGTATTTTCTACCATTCAGGTAGGAAATCAAAGTAATAAGTTTGAATTGGATGACATATGCAACTATCATTTAAACATGATCTATCTTCAAATACCTTTTATGCATCACTTTGAGATACCTAAATTTGAAAAATACAAATGAAAATGTGACACTAAGGAGCATATGAAATATTTTTTATTGTTTGTCAAGAAGTGGTGTACGGCCCAATATACGTACTTTTTTTATTCCCTTGCACATTGACAGGACATGCTTTAGAATGGTTCCTTGGTTTACCTAAGAATTCTATGAAATAATTTGATGATTTTTTAGAAAAATTTGTGAAACACTTATCCTTTAATTTAGAACATGAGCTAACTTTGGTGGACTTATGTAAAACTAAACAAATAAGGGGAGATAGCTTTGTTAATTACTTATAATGGTGGAATTCTTTAGCTAGCCAAATTCCACACAATCTCCTTGATATAAAATTAGCCATGATGTTTATTGTAAATTTACAATTTTATGTTTTTCATAACCTCATACTTGTTTATGCCAGTATATTTGAATAAGTTATCATTAAAGGGATACAAATTCAATAAGATTTTATTGCAAAATATATAATTAAGATTTATTCTCAAAATCAAAATCAAAGCATGGATCCAATGAAAGATCCCACATAAGTGAAATCTAATACATTAGGAAAAACCAAATCCATTAGCAAAAAATAATAATGTTGTAAGAGATGGGGTGACTAAATCACATCGCATACACATAGTGAAAGCACTGCCTATTCTCCCAAGCCCACCTAATCAACCTATTGATTTACAAAGGCTACCTCCAAGATGAGGCCATTATAGTAACATGGTTTTTTAAAATATCAATGAGCCCATTGAAATGGTATTACAAAATTTATTTACCACCAACATGATCATTTAGTCAGTACTAAGACCATTTCTTGAAAACTAGCCTAAGTTAGATTTGTACAATGAGAATGAATTTTGTGATTATCATTGATAAAAGGCCATTTTATTCATATATATATGAAGATATGACATCTTATTCAATATTTTATTAAAAGTGGAGAGATATCATTAGATAATGTTTCCACAATATCTAATCAAGAATTGGGTATATATTAGAACCCTTTTCCACAACACAATACCAATAATCAGAACAAACCTCCTCCAAATCAACATCAGAGACAACAAAAATAAAAACAAAACTAGAATCAAGGTCAATATTCCCAATATAACTGAGTCAATTAAAAATGTGTCCCTTATTACTATAATGTTGTAGGTTTCATCATGAGCAAACATATTGCCACCATTAAGATCAATCCAAACCCAAATCCTAATAATATCCATAGGCATTTATCATCAATTTTAGGACCTCCATATCCATATGTTGGTAATGATCCTTTGGTTTGAAATGGCCCAAATTCTAATTAAAAACCAATAATTACCATTTCAAGCCATTATTCCTCTTCTTCTAATTATATTATCCCATTACAGACTCGAGGTTGCGTTATCACAACTCAATGCTCAATGGTTACCCTTCAAGACCCTTTGTTTCCTCCCTCAAAAAATTGCATTCAAGGCCTCCACCTTAAAAGACTAAGGCAATTTCTCCTATGCATGATAAAACTTATGATATTGTGGAAAAATTTCAAAAGACCTTGATACAAATTTCTATCTTAGATATTTCGTGTACATTAGATATCTATAAAAACATATTGAGTGAGATTTTAAGATAATCCAAAGTTATAAGTGGCATTGCACCTGAAATTTTTCAAACTCTTGTGATTCATTTGGCTCCTTTCCAATAACTCACATTTGATCAAATAAACATGTCATCCTTTGGATCTTTATACAAAAAACTGCTTTACATAAAATCAATTATTTATATGCATAAGGTCAAAAGAGTCCTTATAGATAATGGTTTAGGGTTTAATATTGTAATATTAAATATAGTCAATAATTTAGGTTACACATCATCCAACCTATAGCTAGATACCATTACCATCAAAGCTTATGATAATGAGGAGAAATAATCTCAAGGAACCATTTGATTACTTATAATTATTAGGCCTTTAACCCATGATATTGTATGCCTTGTCACTAATATAGAATTGTCATATAATTTTATTCTTGGGCATCCATGGATCCATGAATTGCATGTGGTGCCTTCTACCCTTCATTAGTGAATCAAATTTCATCATTCTAGACTAGAGGTCACCATTCATAATGACCTATAGTTGTATCAATTTTGCAAACATCTAGAAGAAGAATATGAGAGATATAACATCATTTTGGCTTAGAAAATATTCCCCAAAAGGGAAAGCGGTAGTTGATCATCCACCATAATCCAATTATGTGGATCCAAGCACACTTACTTCCACTTCAACTACACCACTTATATAAACAAATAATCACTTCAATATTCAAGATAATGGCCTTGGGGAATATAAAATTGGCAATGCATTCAATATAACCAAATTGCCTAAAATGATAAAAGCATATGGTTGGCTTAAGAAGTAAATTCCTAAAATGAAATGACACAAGAAGGACAATTCTCCTTTAATTAGACCATTATTTTTTATCAAGACCACTTCTCAAGAGAAATAAGAAATCATGGTTGATGATGAATCATGGCTATATAATAATGATTTTGATACTTATTACCAAAATATAAAGTATCATATTCCCAATCAGATAATTTATAATCAATCCTATAAGGGAAAATTCCTAGAGGAAAAACAATAAGGAGTTATTGAGCTATTATCACTTTACAAACACAAAAGAACTTGAGGTATTGGATACAATCTACCTTGGGGTGACCTCATCAATCTTGAGAGTATTTCTAATTTATTAACTAACATATACAATACTAAAAATGACTTAGATTCATACTATATCATCTATGGTGAGTAACTGATACCAATATATTTTACCCAAATTCCATCTATACCATTTCCATTTCACCATCTTATCCCCATCTTTTCCTTCATCACCCTCAACTAATCAACTTGAACCAACAAGAATATTACATACCATTGGATGTTTTTTAAAATTATGAGGAAATATATGAATGCATGGGCCTTAGATATAATGTGTTTCTTGCTGGTCAAAAATAGGGATTTGTAATTACACTAGACCTAATGCCTATTTTGGAGAGCAGGTGAACTTCCTTGGTCACAAACAAAGAAAAATGGAAAATCAAACATTAATGTCCTAAAGTGAAAACCTCTTTGAGCCACTTTTAGACTAGGGTAAAAGTAAAGATAAAGACAAGTCCCATGGTGAAAACCTATTTTAGGCATGATTGGTTGGGGAAGTTTACCCTCTCTCAAATGAATCCTATGCATCTTTAAATTCTATAACCACATGCCATTCTAGATTTAGTTTAAAATAAAAACAAACATATGATCAACTAGTTTAAAATTTTCCACATTCCTTTTCCAAATGGAATTTTAAATTTTTTTGGGATTCAAACTTTTCTTTCTTGGGATAACTCGATGAGTTAGTCAACCCACCAAATGAAGATGAAGACTATTTTATGACTTTATGACTATTTTAGAAGATGGTTCCACACTACTCATGGAGGAAACCACTAAATTTAATATTAGAAAATATGATGATACCAAATGGATCAAACTTAGAGTGTCCCTCACTGAAGAAGAACATGAAGTCCTTACTTCCCTCTTTTGGGAGTTTATTGACATTTTTTCAAGGTTTTATTTATATATGCTAGGCTTGGACCCAAAATTGGTTGTACATAACTTTTTTATACATCCTAATGCCAAGCCCATCAAATAGAAGTTGATAAAAATTCACCCTTAAATATCCATTCTTGCCAAGAAAGAATTGGAGAAACTAATGGAGGTGGGGTGTATTTGTCCTATTGATTATTTAGAATGGATATCTAATATAGTCTTAGTCAACAAGAAGTCATAAGTAATTAGATTATGTACCAAATTTTGAGATATCAATAAAGCATGCCCAAAGGATGAATTTACTTTCCCAAATATTGATATGATTATTGATTCCATGATAGCATATGAGATGTTATCTCTCATGGATGGTTTCTTAGGATACAATTAGATTAAAATTTTACAACAAGAGAAACATAATATATCATTCACCACTCCATAGGGAATTTTATACTATCAAGTGATGTCATTTAGCCTTAATAATGTTAATTCTACATACCAACATCCCATGATTGTCATTTTTCATAACATGATGCATGACATTGTTGAAGACTACGTGGATGATATATGGGGAAAATCCAAGACTAGAGTAGGACATCTAGATGTATTATGAATAAATTTGAAAGGCTTAATGAATACAAATTTATTCTTAACCTTAAAAAGTGCATCTTTGGCATCTCTTCAAGAAATTACTAGGTTTCATTTTCTCCCACTTAGGCATTGAAGTTGATACAACCAAGGTTAAGGCCATTACATAAATGCCTCCACATTCAAATTTCAAATAACTCTATAGCCTATAGGGTAAAATATAGTCTATCAAATAATTTATTTATCAGTTGGTAGATATATGCCATCCCTTCACATATATTTTAAAGAAAGGAACCACCTTATCATGGAATGACATATAGGCCTTTAAATAAATAAAATAATACCTAGACAATCCACCTATTCTAGTTCTACCTACACTTGGAAAGACATTACTTATTTATATCTCAACAACTAACTGTGCCTTGGGGTACTCATGGAACAACATAATGATTAGGGGAAAGAATGAGAAATATACTATTTAAGCCACACATTGGTTTCTTATGAAAATAACTATAGTTTATTTATGAAAGCCTAATTATCCATGGTATTTTTAGCTCAAATTTGTGTCATTACATGCTCAATAACAAGACCATTGTCATCACCAAAGTGGACCCGCTCAAGTATCTACTTTCTAAGGCAACTTTGACTAGTTATATGGCTAAGTGGATCATGTGATTGAGTGATTTTAAAATTGAATATGTTAATTAGAAGGCCATTAAGGGGTAGGTACTTTTAGATTAACTTTATGAAGCATGATTTTCAAAAACCAAGCCACTTATCTTCAACTTTCTTGATGAGTTAATTATGACTCATAACGACACTTCTTCTATGCCTCAAAACTTGACTCTTTATTTTAATGATTATAATACTTCTTATGGATTATGATCCAATATTATCTTCATTACACTATAGGGGGATCTCCTTACCAAGGCCTTTCATTTTTCTTTAACTTGTACTAATAATATTGTAGAATATGAAGAAATCATTATAGTGTTTTATCTCGTAGTTCAATGGAACATAAAGCATTTGCATGCTCATTAATATTCTCAATTAATTATAAACTAGGTGATATATTAGTACCAAACCAAATATGATAAAATCATTCCATATAAGGAAATGGTAGACAACTTGAAACATAATTTTGATTATATTCAATTTGAATAGATACCAAGATCTAGTAACATAACTATCAATATAATGGAAACAATTGGTTCCCTAATAACAATTGCAAATCATGCTATTGATTATCATTTTCTTATTAAACATATTTTATATCTAAATCATGAATGTTTGGAATCTAAAATGTTATGTGAAATTTCTAGTCCTATATTGCCTTATTAATATGACATATATGCCTACCTCCATGACAACATTATTTATCACAAAAATTAAAAATCCTTCATCTATTCAACTTCTTGTTATACTATTCTCACCATCACTCTATATCATATAGGATATGATATAACTCTAATTTATTTTTTAGATTTAGTAAAGTCAAATTAGTTCTTAAAGAAGTAATTGAAGGGATTTTTGGGGCCCAAACTAGTCGTGTGGTCCTTTCTAAGAAACTCCTATATATAGGGTATTATTGGCCCACTATGGAATTTGATGCATGTACATATGTAAAAAAGTGTGTGGTTTGTCAAAATTATGGCAATCTCATTCATGGATAATCTCTATCACTTTAACCACTCACTATGACATAGCCATTTTTCACATGGGGAATCAATCTTGTAGTGAAAATCAATCCAAATTAATTAAATGGCCATAAATATATATTAAATGTAATTGAATACTTTACTAAGTGGGTGAAATCCATTCCCATCACTTACGTAATAGGTAAGCAGATACCCAAGTTTATACTCAATAATCACATTTGTTACTTTATCATTCCCTCTAATATCATTTTTGATAATGGTAGCTCTTTCATAAATAAGGACATCAAATACCTTTATGTTAAATACATGTTATCCAAATTTTGGATAACATTAGATAGGTTAACAAAAACAATTTCCATTCAACCCCCTTTATTTATTGATCACATTGAAAATCTCTTTGTATATCATGTTTAACATACATTAAGGTAAGTTTGACAAGTTTTAGGTAATGGCTCCTTCTAACATTATGTTTATATAGTCATGCTTATCTTAGTCAAGTGGGTTCAAAGATTGTCATAGGTTTAAATGCCTTTGTTATGAAATTTAACATGTATCAAGTCACTTAATGTCCTTTCATATTTTTACAAGTTCCTAAAAAGATGTTATAACATATTTTATAATGATATAACTATTTTTAAGTGTTTTCTTATGCTCTTTGTAATGTTTAAGAGGAGAATATTACAAGAAATGGTGGGTAGTTGGTAAGAGGAGGTATGTGCATGTTGTACTTGGTCTATATAGGTATGAAGGACTCCATGAATATCTATTTCATAGTTCCATCAAGGGTATCCAAGTAGAATATAATAGTTTTCAAGGTTATAGAGGGGATTTTAAAGGATGGTTGTGAGTTTTCAACATGGATTTTAAATCCAAAAAACTCCCATGGATGCCTATACCCTCCATAGACCAAAATCCATGCTTTACAAGAAGTCATACATCCAAATAAAGCATAAAATACTTACTTTCTCCCATCATCTCCTTGACAAGATTATGAAGGATAATTTCAAATGCTTGGTCTGTACAACATAGTGAGAGTTGGAAATTGATACTTTTACCATAGGAGGGGGTCATAATGGCCTTCAAATACATGGCCATAGTTTTCATATTTGTGGTCTCTCTTTTATGAATAATTGTAAAGACCCCAAAGTTTTCTTAAACTTTATATAACCCTAAAAACTTAATTTATTATAGTCTCAGAGTAAAATAAAGAAAGTGAATGAAATGGATAATTTAAGGAGATCCTTCAGATCTTCAAGATCCATCTCATAAGGTTTTCTAGTATTCATTTGTCATGTGTGACCCTTTGAGTAAGCAAAATCTCCATTTAAGTTGAGTTGTAGGTAGGAGCATGACCTATTCGAGGTCACTAGGAGGAAGGATATGTGTTTTAAGGATCTAATGAGCTTTAAATAGAATAAGCTTATACTTATCATTATCTTTCTATCTCCTCTTAACTTGTTATCACCTCCTAAATAGCTCTTTTGGCTAGTTCAATGAGCAAGTTTTCAAAAATAAGTGGTCATATGTCTTTAATGAGGTGAAAGAAGTTTTATTGTAGTATTTAAGAGGTTTCATATGTGTATGGTTTAAAATAATGAAAATGTATTGTATTAATGTATTAAAAATCATCCATTCTACCTAAATAACCCATAACCTTGAGGTTTTACACCTAAGAGAGCATAATTTGCATACACATATCTGTTACAATCCTAAGAGGAAAGAGACTATTATGTAGGTTGATGTCAATATGAGAGGTTAAAAATACAAATGAAAGGAAGAGTAATAAGGTCACCTTAATTGGCCTTGTCAATATATCAAACTAGTCTTAATAGGGGCTCACTTAATGGAACTAAATAATATAATCATCTAAATATAAACCTATAGGTTGATGGTAGTCAAGAGTTTTAAGGTTTTTATATCTAATGAGAGTGTGAATTAAGGGTCAAAGGGTTAGATATAATTTATAAATATAATAATTTTGAACACTCACCAAGTAAATTCAAAAAAGGCAAAGCACAAACCAAGTAAATCTTAGGCCAAATAGTCATTTATAGGACTTCCCCAAGCCTAAGTAAAAAAAAAGGATTAATATGGTAGTGTTTGAGGGATTTAAAGGAATAAAGAAGATAAAATGAGTACGAGGTCACTTTAAATAGTTTTCAATAACATCAAAAGTGTCAGGGACTTTGTTGAAAGGGTTTTCATTCCCAAATTATAGTCTAGACACCTAATGCACACCTACATCCAAGGGATTTTTGGTATAAATAGTGAGAAGAAGGATGCAATGTTGATTGAATTTGATAATTTGGATTAGAAATTAGGGTGTGTGATGTTATCATAATCCATGGAAGGTGTCTCAAAATCATTTTGATTATTTAAAATGAAATAAAAGTTATCACAATAGTCTATTATGGTTTGTCTTACAAAGTTGATCACAAACCCTCATGAGGGGACTTGGTATGTTATAAGACATTTGAGGGGTAAAGATGTTTGAAAAGCATTGGATAAACTCACACTAGGTTTTACATTCCTATTTTAAACATACACAATCAACAAAATGCTTTTGAGGGTTTTAAGCCCAAGAATCTCTCTTTCCACCTCACTCACACAATCTGCCAAATCGAGAGGAACATTTGAGATGCTCACATCTTACACAAGGAGATACATGGTGACTCAATATATTAATAATAATATAAAACCATTATGTACTACTGATCTATGAAATTTGGATGTTCATCAAGGGCTTGAGCTCTATGAAAAATGCTTAAGGATCTAAAACATATAAAACCCTACCTAAGCCCTTTTATTGACCTAATGGGATAAATGATATTTCAAGTGCATTATAATGAGTGTAAATAGTATTTAAATGATGTTATTTACCTTCATTATTATCTTGAAAACATTTTCAATCCATTGGTTAACACGTGTGAGTGCATAATTGTATGAAATTAACTCAAAAATATGGATATAGGCCTATTTGTGAGTATGCAAGGTAAGGATAGGACTTAAAATTAGGTGTAGAGGATTTTTAATCCTATGAAAAGGTTCCATAGTAATATAAACACTTTTTTAATACTCATAAGAGGGTATATGAGTTGTTTAAGACACTAATTTGGGCCAAAAGGTGACTATGCCACTATGTCCCTCAAGAAGGCTAATTGCAAACCTATGAAAGATTGTTGAGAGGTTGAGAACACTTGATACATCACTACAAGTACTTGTTTATGATTTTTTGAGCCTCACTAATACATTAATGAATCCTAATTAGGTGATTACCTATAAACCTTAACATGATAGCTTTATTTATCATGAAGAACTTGAAGGGAGATGGTGTAAACCTAGTTATGAAGATAAGAATATTGAAATGTAAGTGGAAGTGAGTCTTAAGGGATTCATAAATTATGTGAAATATCATCAAAAGAGATAAGAACATTTAAATTTTATGAACACCTAAGAAATACTTAAAATGGTTAAGAAGACTCAAATATACACTTACAAGACAATACCAATAGAATGAGCTGGAAAGGGAAGGTTTGTACATAAGATTGGAGATATGAAGTTTAAAAGAGATACAAAGAGAATGAATAGACCATAATATATTTAAATGAGGCTTATTTTGGTATACAACCATAGTCCACCAAATTTTAAATATCAAAGTCTATAATTTCTACTTATGCCATGTTTGCTTGGTCATAGTCATTTATGAAAGTGGAAAAGAAAGAATTTTGTTTAAACAAGGAAGCTAACATATGGTGAAGTTGTTGAAGGTTGTTATTTGAAGAATAAAATGCATTTTATAACTTGGGTAATTATCATGAAACTTAAACTTTAGTCAAATCTTTAGGTCTAATGACACAATCCTATACACACCAAGTGTAGTCAACCAAGCAAGGAAAAAGAAGACTTGAGTATATTTGTGATATTGGAGAACCACTCTTCAGTATATTGAGTTGTCTTATTATTTTTTAAGAACTTCTTGAGAAACCACTCCAATTACATCTCAAGCTTGAATATGCACCTAGGTTAGGGTTTTGACCATTTCTTGGTTCACCCATTTGTACAAGGCTTTAGGTCCTAAAATTTGACATAGAACATGATCAGGAGGCCCCTAAAGTGAATCAATTTTTTATCTAAATTTTCACATGTGTGAACATTTATTAGAGCTAAATATCAATTTTAAGGCCTAAAAACCTAATTGAGGGCTAATTAGAGAGATAAATAAGTGGAATAAGTGTACGTGCACTTAGTGTCTAGTCATGAAACTTTGTATAGAGATGTGAGAGAATAATGGGTACTCAAATCCATGATTATTTTACTATGATAATCTATATATTTTTCTACACAAGGATATTTTTCTATTTTGAGGGCTACAAGGAATTGAAGGCAAGTATGGGATTAGGTGTGAAATGAAGTATTAGAGAGTGTTTGATCTAAGAGGATTGATACATATTTTTTATGATTGAGATAGGCATTTCATGGAGAGATATTGCATTCATGAAGATAGAATCAATATTTGAGGCTTTTGAGCAAAGAAAAGCATAGTGAGACTAATGGGTTTCAAGACACCTAAGAAGAGATGATCACTATTGCAATGTTAGTATATAAGGGTTATCTAAAATGTGTCAAGAAAAAAGAAAATGGGTAGTTCAAGGTGATTCTATGACCAAGGAATTCCACTTGTCACTTTCCAAGCCAAGAGAAGGTTAATTTCAATAAGGTTGATGAGTTATTGAATAAATGAAGTTTCCTACACCAACCACTAAAAGATCATGATCACACTAATCAACACATGTTTAAGGAATTCATAAATCTCCACTTAAAGAAATTATTTCATATAAATTATTATTTCATAAAGGGACACTTTTAAATGATTCTCTCCCATGCCTTCTCTCTCTTCTTCTCCCATTCTCTATAAATAAGACCTTGTTTGGCTTTATAAAGATCCTTTGGCTGAGTATGGTGAAGACCTACCCAACTAAACACTTGTGCTATTCCTTTGAATAATGAATGAGGATTATTATTACCTCCTCACATGATTTCAAATAGTTTACTTGTGTGATTATTGATGATTGCTAGTAGTGGTGATTATACTCTCTCTCATTTATCCTTTCCTACCTATTTGCAAATGGATTATCTCCTTACAAGTCACATGGTGAGTTTTATGTAGTTTTTCAAGGTTTGAAAGTGGATTTTTAGTCATTAGTTACTTTATTAGACATATTGACCAACCCTCTCATTTAATGTTTTGAGAATTGTAATCATATTCAGGTCTGATCCATGATTTTTAGTGCATGACAATCTAGTGCAGGGTGTTAATTTGGTGTATCACTTCTCTTAGATTTTTTTCATTTTATCCTTCTCCCTTTTAATTTTCAAGTTTAGTGTAGTAGGCCTAATTTATACATCAAGGGGATATGGCCCTATAATATATAGGTTTAGTCTACCTAAAGGTCACTCACAACCTACAACTAATCCCATTACATAGATCAAGTTGAGAGGGATTGAATCACCCTCTCAAGGGTGAAAATTAGAGCTATAAAAATACCAAATCACACAAAACTTTTTCTTAGATTATTTTACTCAAATAAATGGCTAGGTATAAACATCTAACAAAACTTTGATATAAATCCTACAAAGGACCATTAATGTTTTTGACCATAATTGGCATTGATAATTATTTCCCACCCTCTAGGCATACCACACCGATACCTACACCCCTATATCATCCATAATGTATTCCCTTGTTTATTATATGGAATTTATTCTCCCTGTCAAGATCGAGTTACCCTCATTATGAATTTACTAAATAATATCATTGATGATGAAGAATACATAGTTTCTCGACTATAGGAGTTAGACCTACTTGATGAAATAAGGTAGTTGATTTGAAAAACCTTCAAGCCTATTAGAATAGGTTACATTGTGGCTATGAAAAGTGCATTAAATGTAGATACTTCAAACTTTGGGACCTAGTTCTAAAGGAAAATAAAAATAATATCAATTTCTCCCGTGAAAATAAGGGTAAATTTGAAGCTAATTAGCTAGGCCCATTCATCATCATAGAAAATTATGGATATGGAGAATACAAATTGGATACACCATATGGAGAAGATTTGGATGAGACCATGGATATTATGCATCTCAATTATTTTTACACTTGATTTGATTGAACATTATCTATGAGGACCCTTGCTTAGGGGTACGACTTGAAACCAATTTCTTTTCATCTTATTACCATTGAGTTATTCCACCTTGATCTTATTCCATTATCTTTCTTAATCTTGACTATAGTTTCTTAGTACATAAGATGATTACAAATGCTAGATTTTAGATAAAAATTCTAATAGATTATTCAAATTTGGTTACCATCAACACATCTAGGATGAGAAGTATCTTAGAGTATCTTACACATGATTCCCCTGAATGATGGTCTTATAAAATACATATTTTATATCTTAATTGAATACCATACCATTTATTTTATTCTTGAGCCATTCATATGTCATTCATGTTTTCAATCTTGATATTGATCCATAGTAGTTTTTGCTAAGGTGGAACTACATTGACTTGAGGTCTATTTGGACTATGTAGGTAGTGCTCAAGTTTTGAGGTCAACTTGGTCACCCCTCTTCCATTCTCTCATCATTTTCTAAGCAACCTTATCCACACTCTCACTATTTCACAAATTTTACCCATTTTGCATCTCATAATATTCCATTGAGTTGAGATGCTAAAAACCTTAAAATTTTGAAAATTCCTAAAACAACCTAAAAATTAAAAATAATTAAAAAGGTTTAAAACCTCCACGAGAGATATTAATACCCAAAATTTTTGCTTGTTTTATCATCTTGTTCACCATTAGATTTACTTCTATTCTAGATGGTGTGGTTTACCACATTTACCAAGTGGGAACCTCTTATCTAACCATGACCATTTACATTTTCCTATTAAATTTCTTGATCATATTCCCCCCATATCTAGGAGAACTACATCACCTTGAGGTCCATAGGACTATGTAGGCAACACTTGGATGCATGGATCATCTTAGGTCAGATCAACTAGTTTCATTGACTATTCCTTATTGCTAATTTAGCTCTCAAAATGATTTGAACATTTTTAGAGTATGACTTTCCTATTTCCTCTACAAACACAAGTCTTACTTGTCATCATTTTTCTTTTATCCCATATCCTCTAGAGAACTAAATTTATCCTAAATTCTAAGGGGATATATAGGTAATGTCCACTTATAATGGGGAATTTAGAGCTATCTTAGACAACCCTTCATTTTATTTTATTCCCCTCTTCTATTGAGGTTATCATCTTATCCCATCACTTCCCCAAAGTACCCAAGAGTAATGCCTTACATTTAGACATGCACAACTAATCTGCTACTATTTATTTTATGGCATGTTTATGTGTTTATCACTAATGTTTATCTTTGATTATTCTTAGTGTATTTCTTTGAGAAAATAGATGATTTTTATTGTTTTTATTTTAGTTTGTGTCTACTTATTTCTTTACATTGTTTTTTATTTCCCTTTTTATGTTGTTACATTGACTTAGTCCATTGTGTTGGTAGGGTCATCATCATGGTTCTTCCTATCAATCTATTGTACTAGAGTATAGCCATTGGAATTTTGAAATATTATCATCATGGTTTATATCATTACTTAATTGCTTCTATTTGTATATTGAAATTAGGGGTCAGTCCTTATGCACATTGTGGCTTGGGCATCATGGTGTTTTATATCATGGTGCATACCATATGGTGTTATATCAAAATTCAAGATGTTATAAGTCTATTTGGAAATGCTGAAATAATATCTCTCCATATATAATATCCCCAAACCATTTCATCAAGTGCTTAGTCATAATTTATCAAAATGAAAATCTACTCTATTGGGGAAATTCCTTGTATTTGTGATCAAATATGCCCTATTGAGGCACATTGTTATGATCAAGTCTTATTTCTTCCTCTCTTTTTCAAGGGACCATATATTTTAACTTATTCCTCAATTATCTCCTCAAAGGGGCATCTAGGGATAACCAAAGTTCCCTTTACGACATCAATATGAATTTACTGACTCATAAAAATTTAAAAGGAGAATAATGCATACATCATTCTTCAAGCATTATCAAATTTATTCTTGATGAATTTTTTAAATATTTTATAAGTTTTTATTGTTCCTAATGTCTCAGAAAGCCCTTTCAAATATGGGAAGAATTTAAACACTTCATTTAAACCACTTTCATGTCTAAACTATGTTTGGAATGAGTTTACACAATTACATACAAGTTTAACTAGAAATATCCAACTAGACATAATCTACCCATACAACTACAATTTTAATTCAAAATCATATTTATACATACCTAATTGGGTAAATGGATAATTTTGCATCATTTATCTTATCTGATTCATCATTATTATAATCAACCCTTTGAAAGTGTCTTTGGAGGCTAATTAAGTTAACACTTAATTGATTAAAAAACTATTTTCACTTGTATTTTCACCCCTTAAAGAGATGCCTAGATCTCCTCATCCAAGTCGTAAAATGGAAACATCTCTCTTTTTTTGGGTAACAATTTGGTGAGATGAATTTCTGAAGGGCTAGTTCTCTTGATGCACTCTTTGAAATAGTCTCTTACCTATCAACTTTGCATGAAAAGGGGTAAGAATACAAACTAAGAAAACTAAAAGTGATGCACCAATATTTAATTTACTCCTTTTGACTAAAATTATACTACTTAGAGCTAAAAAAATCTTTTTTCACACAAAACTCACAACTAAAGATGGATTGTCACATCATTATTTCATATCCTAGGTTCAAGAGGTATTTGGATGTTTAGGAGGGTAATGGATTGTCATGTCCCCTTTTTAGTTGACATGTTCTAAGTTCATGGTTATCCTATTATGTGACCCTCGTAGGCTGATAGGATGGTTAGAGGGTCTTGATGGAGATTGGCTTGGCTTTGTTTAGCAGATTTTTTCTAGTTGGTTTTCGTTTGGGCTCTTTCAGACATGAATTAAGGGAGATATTAATATTTGATTGATTTAATCAAATATTAATTATTTGGTATAATTTAAGAATTGGTCTAATTTTAAGACCCTAATTATAATTTAAGAATTGGTCTAATTTTAAGACCCTAATTCTAATTTAAGAAACCCTAAGTCTAATTTAAGGAAATCTAATTTTAGCAAGCACACCTTTGGAGGGTATAAGGGTTTCTCATGGGAGAGAGTTGGAATTCATGATTGATTATTGATATTGATTCTTGTTAAGAAATTCTTCTGTGAAGACTGAGCCAAGGGTTCCAAGATTCCATTTGCATTGAAGAATGTTAACTCTTCATTGTGTGTGATTCAGAGGTTGTGAGAGATCAGCTGATCTATTGCCAAATTGAGAGATAGCTTCATATAGAAGTTATCGCAGGTGTTTACAAGTTTGAGAGATAACTTCACATAGAAGCTATCACAAGGGTTTGTAGGTATTTCTTTATTTTGGGTTTTGATTCAAGAATTATCCATATATAGATCTTTTATATTAGCCCATAGTTCTTTAGATCAGGATCAAGCATACAAGTTGTGCTATATCGATAGCCGTACGAAGTCCGTACAGATCCGTGAAAATCCGTATGCATCCACAGAAAGATCAGATACTGACATCGATGGATAGAGACCTACAGAGACTGACATTGGTTGACATATCACTGATGTTGGTAGTTTAATGACCCTAGTCAACCGATGACGGTAGTATAACTGACGTTGGCAACTGTGTTTTTACACAGCAGGCTGAGATGTACCAGATCCAAATTTATTTCCTAGTTTTGTGGAATACTCAGGCTATTAAGGCCATATTTTCAATATTCATTGTATACCTGATAGAGGTCCTCTATTGTAAGCATATGAGCAAATAAATAAGAGATTATACTGTGATTTATTTATCTATTTGAAGATATTTTGCAGAAATATAGATAAGCAATTTAGAGCTTTTGTTTTGGTATTTGAAGGGATATTACAGTGGTATCAGAGCTAAATCCTGCCATCCTAAGGGTTTATAGATCTTATGTAGCCATAAGAGTTGGGACCACACAGGTATAACACATGCAGTAGAGCTTTGCTTGAAGGCACTCAAGTTTTAGGATAGCAGCCGAAAGACATGGGTGATGATATTGACAGGCCCCGTATTCCTCACTATCCTAGAGATCAAGATGATGCAGAGGTTTTACTTACTCTTAGAGAACTACGAGAAGAGAAAAGGAAGAATAACAAAGTATTACAGTAATTGGCAGCAGCACTATCGAGATTGGGTACTCCGAGGAGACATTCACCACATCATGACGATGTCAAGAGTGATGCAGGGTCACAGAGAGCCCTTAAGACTGCTTCTCATATAGTTAATAGGCCTACTAGGCCTACCTTTGTGAGACAAGAGGTAGAGGAGGTGATAGCAGGTGAGGAGTATGAGGAGGCATTTACAGACACACTTATGGCAGCGATTGATGAGTGGGAGTCATTACCACCTGTGGTTAGGGAGATGATTACTTTTGACTGATTCCTCACACAAAGGAAAGAACATTACCGAGGTTGACAAAATGGGAGACCAAGACCCCAGAATAATGATTTGAAGCATGCTACGAGTAGGCTCACACTAGTGATGTTTGACGGTAGTGGTAAGGTGATAGCACAGGCCTAGGTTAGTAAGCTTGATACATTTCTCACATTGTGACTGATGGCTGAGGAAGATGCTATTAGATATGCGACACTACATCTTGAGGGAGTAGCTCATGATTGGTGGCACCATGGGATGGTGACACTCCATCATGATTGAATCACATCTTATCAGGAGTTTGTGGATAAGCTGGTAGAGAATTTTGATAGGAAGGACCCAGAGTCCTATTTCAGAGAGTTAGCTCAGTTGTGCCAGAGTGGGAGTCTAGAGTCTTACATTGGTGACTTTCAAAAGTTATCAGTCATGGTTCCTGACATTTTAGAGTGGTGACTTGTAGTACTCTTCATGGAGGGATTGATAGAACCTTGAGAGGCTGGATCAAAGGCTTTGATCCTCCTTCATTATAGGTAGCTATGAAGAAGGTGCGTAGCATGGAGATGGCAGCCCCATCCAGTAGATTTAAGTCCAGAGGTACTTCTTCATCCAGGGACCATAAGTGCTCTGATGGAGATAGAGAGGGATTAGATTTCAACAAAGATAAATCAGGTGTTAAGAATGATTCAAAGGCCAACCCAGTAGCACCACCTTTGGATCATGAGGCACTTAACAATATACGCAAGAAGAAGCTTTGATTCTACTACAAAGGTCCATATGATATCCATCATGATTTCCCTTTGAGGCCTAAGGGTAAATCAAATCATGTGATGTGGGTGTATTATGAGGATGTAGAATCAGAAGATTCCAAATAGCAGGATAGTTTTGAGGAGGCAGAGGCTTCAGAGCCTAAGGTAGAGGCTGATTTAGAGCTTCATATACAAGAGGCACACCTATCCAACATTCAGTTAGATGAGTCATTTAGACTTTGTGGAGTTTTGGAAAGACAAAAGGTCATCACCCTTCTTGATATAGGAGCCACACATAATTTTATAGATGCTAGATTTGTGGAGAAGCATGGACTCACTACTAAAGATTTTGAGGGCATTAGAGTTAAGGTAGTCAATGGTCACACTCTTAGGTGTGAGTGTATGATTAGAGACCTCCCATTGCGCTTGAATAACTATGAGTTCAAGGCTAATTATTATGTAGTGAACATGGGGGATATAGACTTAGTCTTGGGTATGAAGTGGCTTCATTCATTTGAGGAAGTTACTCTTCATCTCAAGGACATGGAAGTTTACTTTGATGTTGATGGGAAGACACATATTCTTAAGGCAATATGGGGCAGTAGCTTCAAATATATGTTTTTTCATCGGATGGAGAGGCTCGTATGACATGACATGATCGAGTGCGCCATCGAGTGCACGTTGGCACCAATACAAGAGAGACATGTGGATGAGCTTTGTCTTGAGGTGAGTTCAATTTAGGAGTTATCACATGTGGTAGGGACTTAGCTTTTTGTTACAGTCGGGTCATAGGTAGATGATGATATGACTATTTCTAGCCTTCATGATCCAGATCTAGATATTATTCAGGTAAGGAGTTTACTTGAGTTGCCTACTGATTTTCATTTATGGATTGGATGTAGGGGTGCTTATCTTAGTATTAGGGATGATGTGACACCATTAGATGAGAGTTGGGATGGACATGGCATGGAGTTTGCATTGATTGACAGTAGGGTAGATCATGACTACCTTTGGGATCCAGGTGGATTGATGGGTGTCTCATTCAGTGATTGCTTGAGGGCAAGCAATTTCAGGAGGGGCAGATTGTCATGTCCCCTTTTTAGTTGACATGTTCTGAGTTCATGGTTATCCTATTATGTGACCCTTGTAGGCTGATAGGATGGTTAGAGGGTCTTGATGGAGATTGGCTTGGCTTTGTTTAGCAGAATTTTTCCAGTTGGTTTTCATTTGGGCTCTTTTAGACATGAATTAAGGGAGATATTAATATTTGATTGATTTAATCAAATATTAATTATTTGGTCTAATTTAAGAATTGGTCTAATTTTAAGACCCTAATTATAATTTAAGAATTGGTCTAATTTTAAGACCCTAATTCTAATTTAAGAAACCCTAACTCTAATTTAAGGAAATCTAATTTTAGCAAGCACACCTTTGGAGGGTAAAAGGATTTCTCATGGGAGAGAGTTGGAATTCATGATTGATTATTGATATTTATTCTTGTTAAGAAATTATTCTGTGAAGACTAAGCCAAGGGTTCTAGGATTCCATTTGCATTGAAGAATGTCAACTCTTCATTGTGTGCGATTCAGAGGTTGTGAGAGATCAGCCGATCTATTTCCAAATTGAGAGATAACTTCATACAGAAGTTATCATAGGTGTTTACAATTTTGAGAGATAAATTCACATAGGAGCTATCACAAGGGTTTACAGGTATTTCTTTATTTTGGGTTTTGATTCAAGAATTATCTATATATAGATCTTTTGTATTAGCCCATAGTTCTTCAGATCAAGATCAAGCATACAAGTTGTGTTATATCAGCGGCCGTATGAAGTCTGTACAAATCTGTGAAAATCCATACACATCCATAGAAAGATCAGATATCAACATCAATGGGTAGAGACCTACAGAGACTGACATCGGCCGACATATCATCGACATCAGAAGTTTAACGACCCCAGTCGACTGACGATGACAGTATAACCGATGTCGGTGACTGTGTTTTTTACACAACAGGTCGAGACGTACCAGATCCAGATTTATTTCCCAATTTTGTAGAATACTCAAGCTATTAAGGCTGTATTTTCAATATTCATTGTATACCTGATAGAGGTCCTCTATTGTAAGCATATGATCAAATAAATAAGAGATTATACTGTGATTTATTTATCTATTTGAAGATATTTTGTAGAAATACAGATAAGCAATTTAGAGCTTTTGTTTTGGTATCTAAAGGGATATTACATGGATGATTCCTTTATGGAATATAATCATGAAACACTTATAAAACACACATAAAATTAAAATAGAACACTAACAAAGACCTACACTCATTACTCTTTTATACATTTGGTGAACAATCAAGGATAACATGCTAAAAAAGATGATCTTCTACTAGACAAGACCAACAAGATTATAATAACACTCAATTTTAAAGAATGTAAGTATGAAAATTCAATTTTTTATTGAATAAAGAGACATTCAAGTAAAAAATTGGCTAGGGTTTCACCATCAACCAATGGAGGCTACTAAAATTCCAAAAGAGTAAATGTTTATAGCCTTTAGGAGAAGAGCAAGATAAGGGAAGTCCAAAGGTCACTTGGACATTTGTCAAGCTAAGAAAAGAGGTTAAATTTGAATGAGAAATATATTTTAAATTCACCATGAAATTTTAAGAGGTCCAAATGTCCATACAAGTCATGAAACTTATGAAAAGTGGCATAAAATGCATAGTTTTGGCTAAAAAAACTACCTTCATAATTTGAACATATTATGACATCCCACAACTAACTAGGGATAGGTGTGATTATTATAATGAGAGGTAAGGACTTAAAGCATTACTCTTCATGAATTTTTTTCATTCCTAATCATCTAAAAACTCTTGGAAGGAGGCCATCACTGCCTGCAGTCTAGAAAACTCCTTTTTTAGTCACTACTCACCCTTGTCTTCAAAATTGGCTTTAGTTTTCCATGAAAATCTATGGGAGGGAGTTGATGAAACTTTTAAAGACTATAAATAGCCTTATAATTATTAGGTACAACTTAAAAAGGCTCAAAATTAGATTTTTCACCCTTTTCACCCTTGCGTCCACTATGATAGTTTTCATTGGCTAAGATGAGAGCTCTATTTTAGACACTTAAGAGTTTTTAACTGGAAATAAATGACCATATGGAGTTAGTATAAGTCCTAAGATTCCCTCTAAAATTTATTTCATCTTTAGAATCATCTTGTATCTTTAAAAACATAAAAAATGGTCAAAAATACCTTATTTTCACCATGTTCTTATAATTTCATACACCTCAAAGGTGTGGGAGGAAATTTGAGTGAGTCCTACGCAAGTTCCAATAGCTTCAGGTCCTAACTGAGGGTTTAGTAGGGTTTTAGGTATTTTTTGGTATTAAGTATCGTAATAAAGATTTAACATTAGATCTACCACCAAATGACAAAAAAATAATTATAAGGGAGTTTTCTAACCCCTCTAAATCCCCTTGGTTCTCATGCAAATCCTTAGAGGAGATATGAACACTTAAAGTCACCCCATCGAGCTTATTTCTACCTTTATTGCATGATTATACTATATATGAGATAAAATTATATTTACTATAGGTTCCTCTTCATAATAAAATTTTAAATATGTCTCAATCATCTGGATATCTCATCAAGAGCTATAAATGAAGATGGACCCCAAATTATCTCTAGGTCCTTTAAAGGCCTATTGGGTTTGGAATGTACCTTACAAGTTTGAAATAATTGAAATAATATATTATTGTTAGGATGGTATATAATGATTTTTAATTATTCATTACATATTTTAAAACCATCACATAACCTTCCAAGCACTCCACTTCTTCTTTTTCTCTCATTCACCAACTAGGCATAGTGAAAGATTGCCTAGTTCGACTGTGTGTAGGGGCATTTTAGTCATCTTGGGAGGTATGAGCCAAAAATAGTTCATATATATCATATAATTTCCTTAAATAAACATCATAACATGTTTCCTAAGGTTCTCAAGGCTCCATATCAATCCCTTTGAGTATTTTGTACTCATTAGCTTGCTTTACTAAAGCTTGATTTTCCTAGAATAGCTGACCTCTGAAATAAAATAGTGAGGTATATCCCTCATAAAAAATTAAAATTGAGTATTTTGGGATTTTTTATAGGTCTTTATGATGATTTTTAATAAATGTTTTAGCTTTATTATTTGATTTAAGTGCCTAACCAGATTAAAATATCCAAAAAAGGCCTCTAAAAAGCCTATTTTCTTTCTTTTTCTTCAAATCCTCCTAAGTGACCTCTCCAAGATAAAAAATTTATTATAGGTTGTTTAAAAATGTTACACATTCTCAATTAATTATTATTAATTTTTGTATTCACCTAAAAAACCTCTCTCCTATGGATTCTTCATATTCATCTATTAAATAAACATGGTTTCCTAGCCCTTTGTATGGACTGTTGCCCTATGGCCAAGTTAGGAAGGTAGATGATCACTTTAGTAGATTTTTGGGATTTTTTAAACACATTTTGACCTATAAATACCAATTTTAATTTCTTTTAACCTTCCTCTCTTCCTTAGATAAGTCCATCCCTTACCCTACCTCCAAGACTGTACCCTATTGTAGGTGTATATAGGACTGTAATTGACCTGTGTAGGCTTATTTTTCTCTTGTTTATAGCTTATGAAGTCAAAATTATCTTAATTGAGATGATAAAAAAAATTATTATCACCCAAAATTCTTTTTACCATTCATATGCTCCTTAGCTTCTCAATTTAGTCTTTCTCTACTAGACTGAGACACGTCTTTTAGAGCCTACCTATAGGTTACATTTGCTTTTTTGAGGCTTGGTCAGAGTTTGAAAAGACTCTACATTGAACCATGAGAAAAAGAACCATTTTATATATTCATATACATTATTCTCACCTTATCTACTCCTTGGGTTCAAATCTGATTTTTATTTTTACTATGATTGAGACACCCTATTTGTGGACTGTTGTAGGTCACATGAGCTCACTTAGACCATGTTCATGATCTATAGATGATTTAATTGAATCCTTATATGTATAAAAATTTATTATTAAACTATTATTCCTCTTTGTAAAACCTTAAAACACCATCTTAGCATCAAATTTTAGGTCACTATCTTATATTGAGATACTCTACCCTTTGACCTACCTGTAGGTGTATTTTGATTTAACTAAGATAGGTCATGGCATGAAAGGACCTCCATGAATCCATTTTAGGTCACAAAACATATATAATCATCTTGGAATCATATTTATGATCTTTATAAACACAAAATGTGTTCTCTTGCTTAGACTGAGAAACTTTTGTTGTAGGTGTGCATTTCCCATTAAAGGGACACATGTAGGTAGTCATAGGGGTTACATGGGAGTGTCTAAATATTTTATTGATAAAATTAAATATATTTTTGTAGAATTAAATCATTTTAAACCTATTATTCATAATTTTTTATCCAATATTTCTCCTTAGGGTGTCAAAATTCATTTGCAACCTCAGACATATAGACACTAATGAAGTATTTTAGTGTTTTTAAGGGCATGTTTGAGGCCCTTAATTTCCATCCTCTCCTCATATTTGATCCTCATATTTTTCATGTAACCTCTCCCTAATGTGGACTAAAATATTTACCTAGCTAAATGCAAGACCCTTTACCACCATGTTTTAAAAATCTCACAAAAAGCCCCCTAACCTTTATTTTGACATTTTAGGGAAAACTTCCCTAAACTTAGTCTCTTATCTTCTCAACATGGTTTCACACTTACTATTTCTATTTTTACACCTTATATGAGTTTTTTCATGGATTTATTATCATACCAAGACTTTAATGAGGTGTCAAGTTATTTCATTCTCTCCATACAAACATTTTGGTCCCTTAGCCCCTTGTAGGTGGATATTTTGGTGTACAAACAATGAGTTGAATATGAGTAATATGAAACTATCCATGAATATGAAATTTGTATTCTTTCATAAAACATACTAATGAACCTATACCAATAATAAGAGGTTAGAACACACATCAACCTTATCACACCTTAGTGTGATGTCAAAAAAGGCCTTGTAGGTGTGCATTGGGCATGTTATACATGTAGGGCATGAAATGGGGTGAAAAACATGTTTGTGAATAGATTAAAAACAACTCAAATTCATTTCCAACCTTAAATTACATGATATACATAAGGAAAAACTTGAATCCAATTCCAACACATATTCTCCAACATGAAAATCATTTCCATATACATGGAATAGAGCAATCAGGAGCATCAAATGATTGTTTTAGCATGGTGAATTAACTATGACTACACTTTCACATTTTACAAAAATATAAATGGAATCTTTAAAAATATTAATAGATTAGACAACTAATACTCCCTGATTATCATTCCATGAACAAGTTGAACAAGCTTTAAACCTGTGAATACAAGTGAAGTTGGGAAAATAGTTAACAATGGAGAAAGACAAGATTGCAAGCTACCCAAAAGATGACATGGTGAAACAAAAACATGGAGGTTATTATATGATCTTAATACCTATGCAAAATCATTTACCAAATACATGATACTCCTACAAGAGAAAAACACTCTACAAACAAGAAGAACCTTGATTGACACTACACATGGTGGAACCTTCCTGTAAAATGGACTAAATTGCTCACTAAAACATCATGAATAAATAAAATAAGAATTTAAACCATTTTAGAAGGCATAAAACATCCTTTAGAGTCAACATAACTAATTAGTTCGTACGTATTTGACCAAAATTGAGCAAAAACTATAGGGTACATGAAACAACTAGGAGAAAAGTATAGTCAACTTCATGTGGATGGTTCATAAATCATAAACCACCATTATTAAAAAAAATTATATGTAAATTAGGGTATCTAAGTTTACTACAACCTCTAAAAATTATTTTTCCCAAAATCTCTTTAACTATCCATACTAAGAAAAAACCTAAAGGTCACTTCTATATGTCTAAAAAACTAAGAAAGAAGCAGAAAGGTTTTGTATTTAAAATAAAATTTTCAAAGAGAAAAATATATAAATTAATTTTATGAAGGTTAAGAGGCCTTCCATGATCTTTTCTTATATGACACACTTCCCCATGGGTCATACAAGTGCCATTTGCTCCCTTTTTTAGTTGTTTCTTGAATTTCAATTAGACAACCTATAAAATTTTGATGTAACTAACATACCTAATAGTTAAACTAACCTATTTGATTTTTTTAAGGAAAATAATATGGGCACCTTGGTAACCATGTTACTTGTATTTATGACTCTTATAGCACATAAAATGACACAAAATGATAAATAAGCTAATGAAACCAAGACTAAGGCTATAAATACATTAAATAACATCAATGTATCCATAATATAGCCTATGAAAAATATTTATACCCATATAACATCTAAAAAACTAGGTTTTTACCTATATGGGTCCAAATTTGACCTAAAAGTCAAATTTGGTCAACAAATTGGTGACTCATAGGGGTAGTATGCCTGCTATACTAAAGACAATTAGCCTTATACTATAATGGGCCAAGGTAGTCAATTATTTATTAAATACAAATAATAATTAATTTCCTAAAACACACACAAAACAACTAGCACACACCAATCAAATACAAGATAAAGCAAGACAACAACAAGACTCACACATATGTATAAGCACTTAGGGCAAACAAGGAAAATAAAAACTATGTACAAGGAGAGAGGAGAAACTTATTAGAAATGTTTGAGTTGTATCCCATTTACTGGGATATGAATCTCATCTCCATCCAAACTTGACAGTTGGAAAGCATTGTGTTGCTTGTATTGGGTGATAACATAAGGGCCACTCCATAAAGCATCAAATATTGTGTGTTTTCCAAGTTTAGACCTACCTTCATCCCACTTTAGAATAATATATCCCTCTTGGAAATTTATTGTAATAGATTTATTGTCAAATTATCTCTTTATTTGATCTTGGTGAGCTCTCAAAGTTTGCACAGCTTGATCTCTTATCTATTCAAACTCCATCAACTCACATAACCTGACTTCCATGCTTTCATTTTCCATCAACTCTAGCTAGTAAGTGAGATCCAAGGTTGGTAACTCAATTGAAATAGGAATTATAAACTCTCTCCCATAAAAAAGTGTATATGGTGGGTTTCTAATTTCTCTTTTTGGGGTGATCTTATCAGCCCAAAGAGCTATCTCTAACTTGGAATTTTAAGTCCTTTGGTTTTCCTCTATTGTCCTTTTTATGATCCTAATTAGATTATTATTGGTGGACTTAGCTATTCCATTCCATTATGGATAATATTTTTATGAATTACTAAGATATATTCCATGTTTCAAATCTCACTCACTTATCCTCATTCCAAAGAAATCTAATGCATTGCCTAAAATTATTGTTGAAGGAGCCCCAAACCTTGTCACTATGCCTTCATAGAAGTCTAGAACTAAAATTTAATTTAATTAATTAATATAAATATACTATACCCATCTTTTAAATTAATTTATAGCACTCAACACCCACTTTTGGCCAACACTAGAAGGTGGGTTGATTAGGCCTATGAAATCTAGACCCCATTGCATAAATGGTTGGTGAACTTGTATTGGATGAAGAGGAAAGGCTGCAAGATTTTTATTACCATAAAAGAGAGCACATTATTTATACTTCCTTACCCAATCATGGGTGTATTTGAACAAATTAGGCCAAAAATATCCATCTCTCATAATCATAGTAGCTGTGGTTCTTGGAGCAAAGTGACCACCAACTGGTCCATCATGAAACTCAAGTAAATTGTTCTCAACTTAATCTGATTTAACACATCTCAATAACACACCTAATAATTCATTCCTAAACAAAACTCCATAAACAAGTACATAAGGAATAGATTATAATATAAAGTACCTTCTTTTAGCTCTATTTATGCCTTGTGAACACTCACCAATTTGAAGAAAATGGATCATATCTTATCTCCAAACTCTCATAGATGAAGATTCAGCTATCATAAGGTCATCATAAAGTACTAAAACAACCTCTTTTTGTTCCTTCAAGTCTGAATCAAGATGTTCACATAACCACTTCCCTTTCACTAGCTTGGTTGTCTTGATATCTACATCATACTCCATCACTTTTGTGATCTAACCAACCCTTTTTTCATTCAAATATTTACTCAAAAGAAAGTCTTTGACACTAGGATTAGGATGTTTTTGTTAGATAACATATGCCTAAACTTCTTTAGACTTATAACAACTTAAAGTACTTGTTTCTCAACATAGGTATATCTTACCTCATAGCCTTCCAAACCTTAACTAAAGAAGGCAATAGGCTGCTCCAAGTTCTCTTTATTTGATTAAGAATGGTAGAGATTACCTCATCATTTACAAATTTATACAAGTTTAATTCCTTTGATAAATTAGGACTTGAAAGAGTTAGAGCTTGGGCAATGGCTTGTTTAATGTCTTTAAAACTCTCCTTCCTTCTTATCCAAGTGAACACTCCATCCTTCCTTAACATAGAGGTTAGAGGCTTGACTAAATTAGAAAAATTAGGAATGAACCTCCTTATTAAATTAATTTCCCCAAGGAAACTTTTTAAACCTTTATTTCATTTGGGCAAAGCCAATGCCAAGATTTCACTCACCCTTTTAGGATCTATGTATAGGCTCTTATTTGAGACAATGTATCCTAAAATTTTACCTTCATGGATAGAAAACACACACTTATTTCGGTTAAGAGAGATTAAAAACTCTTTACATCTCTCAAAAATCTACCTAAGGTGATCCAAATGATCTTTTTCATCCTTATAAAAAATTATGATATGATCAAGATACACCAACATAATGTCATTTATTAAACCATCAAAATACATATCCCTTACACATTGAAATGTATACCCAACACTAGAAAATCCAAAAGGAATTTTACCATAAGCATATGTACCCCATTTAGTAGTAAAGGCTATATTATATTGATAACTTTATTTCACTAAAATATGATTATATCTAGAATATCCCTCAAGGAGATAAAACCTTTCATTGTTTGCCACAACTTGTAAAATTTTCTCCATGGAAGGAAGAGGATAATGATCCATCAATGAAAATCTATTCAAATCCATAAAATCAACACATAACCTAATTTCCCCATTTTTCTTCCTAACAAGGACTAAGTTTTCCAACCAAAATGAATTCTTAATAGGAAAAATAATCTTAGATTCAATCAACTTTGTAAGCCCCTTTCTCATGAGAGGCTCGATCTTGGGATTGATTGGTGTTTGTCTTTGATTGATAGGCTTAGCATTCTCATCTAGATATATGGTATGTTGAGCCAGGTTTGGATCAAAAACTTTTGAATCACTATATTCCCATGAAAATACATTAGAAAATTCATTGCAATACTCAATGAAAGTATGTTTCTCTTCACTAGTACATACCTTCCCAAGACCAATAAAATTATCTTTGAATATTTTTACTCTTTCATAGTTTTCTTGATTAGTAGACATGCTTACCTTTTCTTTATTCAATTGATCATTATCACTGAAGATACTCTTAAGTTTGACTAAGCCTTAGGGAGTTTTTTTTACTTTAATTATATATTATACCCTTCATATTGCTACTATAGTTTGGAATGATTCTTGAAAGAAAAATCAACCTCCTCTTGTATAAAAAGTTCTATTTATTGGTCACTATCAAACAGTTGCCAATTAGTGACATTATTAGGTATGGAGGGCCTTAAAATCACCTTGATGTGTGGTTGGTTCTTATCTTCTCTTACCCATTTTGGAACATCAAATTAAGCTCCAATTGTTGCCAACCTATCATCATGTTTATTGTCTTCTTTTAGGATCGATTGGATGTTGAAATATTGCAAATCCTCCACAAGATCCCACACTCTATTCTCATAGTTCGTAAACAAAGATTTCTTAGTCAAATTTTAGCCTCTTACTTGATTCACAATCAAATCACTATCACCATACACTTGCAACTATTTCACACCTATTTTCCTAGCCCACTCAAGGCCATGAATGAGGGCCAAATCTTCTACCACATTACAAGTAAAAAAGAAGTGAAATATGAAAGTGGAATAGTACCTTTCCTTAGATGGAGAAACCAACATTGATCTACCACTTGCTCTAATCTTACATCTCGATCCATCAAAGAGTAGCTGACATAAACCACCATGTATTCACTTGGATTCATTAAGTTTGACATGAAAGAGTCCTCTTCATGAATGCAATACACTCCAAGACTAGATTCTTTTATGAATTTTTTAGGATCATGCTCATAATCTTTATCTCCCCATTCATCTAAATAAAAATTAAAAACTCCTTCAAGAGAAGATGTTGAAGATTGATTTATGTGAAGTCCTTCCTCATCAATAATGGCAAAATTTACATTTTCCACTTTAGGCATGTAAGTCTCTAAGTGATTGTGATGTATAGGATCTGATTCAATCTTCACCTTAGTACCATACTTTGTCCTAAAAACCATATAGAACCAATTGGCTACCAAGTTTTCATGTATCTTGGATGTAAAATCCTTTGACAAACAAAGAGAAAAGTATGGGAGTAAATATGCCAAAACCACATCATAAGGGATGGAAAAAGTAGGACAAGAATGTAAAATTAAATTAAAATCCTTGGATACTCCCAAGGTATTTTTTGGTGATCCATCCCATTGTAGGACTCCTTTAGCCATTGGTTCATATTTGAGGCTTAGTTTATCCACTATTGATTTGGGCATAACTAAAGTACTCGCCCCACTATCTATGATGCAATTATGAATAAGCAAACACCAATAATCAAGGATAATTAAAAATGATGAGTCTTATCATTTTTCTTCACTTTTACATCAATGGGCTAAGTTTCATTCACCAAAGCAACATTCTTACTCCTAGCTGGTCTAATTTTCTTACCTAATACTTATAATTACTTTTGAAGCATGTACTTTTATCCTAGTATTATCAATGAGTCCCATAAATAAATATTCATATGTAACTTCTTCATTTGGTTCAAAATATTGATAAAAGGATTACTCAACTTGAAAGGCTCTTTGGAAACACTAGTACCTTGTGGTGTAGCTTACGAAGGTGGATGTGTAGGAGCAAGCCTTACATTCTAAAACTTTTGATTTTATTGCACTTTAGGGGATGTGTTAGACCCATCCACCATTGGATATGATTTAGGAATTAAAATAGGTCCTTTATTATCCCCTTGTATCTCTTTAACAACCCTCTTCTTATACCTAATGTTAGAGGACACACTAGCATTCACATTGCTTGAAGTTCCCAAATGATTGATTGCACAAAACTCTCCTTCAAAATGATTTATAAGAGTAGAATAAGATTGTGTTTTTCCATTCCATTTTGCATTTAAATCTCAAAATTTGGAGCTTGAGGTACTTGGTTACCTTGCATTGTCATATCTTGACTAAGCATTTCATTGGCATATGCAACTTGACTTTGATTTTGGTCATATTAGGGATAACATGGATTTTTTTGAAAAAAATTGTTTTGGGTAGGAACAAGAGCTTTGGAAGATGATGGGGCATTAGGATTATAACTTTGGAAAGGTCTAGTTTGAGTGATTTGACCTTGTCCTTGATTATTACCTTGAAAATGAAGCCTATTTATTTACCCAAACTAGTTGTAGGACTGGTATGGCCTGTAAGTTTGATTTAGTTTCCTTTTGAGGGAAACCAATTAATTTATGGGGATAATATAAGAATTTTTTTGACTAGGCAAAGGAGCCAAGGTAGGTAATACAACTTGACTAGGAGGTTTATAAATCAGGGAACAATGAAATTGGTGGCCTAAGAGAAATATTCCCTACTTGAAGAAGACAATTTTCAGCATTGATGGTTATCTCATAGGCATCAAGTAGTGTATTCTCACCCATGGATTTAAGAATCATAGATACATCTCTATTTAATACTTCTAAATAGTACAAGAAGGCATAATTTGGAATAGGTCTCACAAAGGCTAGGATCCTATCCCATGTCTTTTGAATTCTAGTGTTAAAATCTTGCATAAACTCTTGTGGTGCCCTCTTGATAGTGTTAAATTATTTAGCTATTGATATATGATCACTCTTCTCTCCAAACCTCTTATTCAATAGATCTCCTAGTTCATCCCATGAACCAATAGAATTTTAAGGTAAAGTCCCATACCAATCTAAGGCCTTCCCTTTGAAAGACAATCCTAATAACCTAATAACCACATTCTCTTGAGTGATATTATGGATATTGTATAAGTTTTATATGTTTCTAATGTGATCAATGGGAGTAATAGGACGTTATCCACTAAAATATGGAACACTCTTAAGGGATTCTCTATGAATTTGGTCATATTGGGCAAGATTAAAAGGAGATGATTTGATAAAAGGTAAAAAAAGGTTGGTTTCTAGCCATCTTGGAATGTAGACTATGGGTATTAGAGGTTTCACTTAGTATGAATTTGGAATTCTTAAACATAAACTCTCTTGAATAAAGATGAGTATTCACAAACCTAAAACTTTTGACAGAATACAAAGGAAATTGCACAAACTTAAAGGGTATACCTTTAACAGGAGACCTAGTGGTCACCTTTGGCATGAAAATTAGGGATTGATTAGTAAATAAAGATTTGGAAACATTAGTGGAGTCACCAAGTACTAAATATAGGTGTTCTTATAATTACAACTATGTCAAGACCAACACCAATCTTGGATAATCTTCTAGGACTTAGAGTCCCACCAGGCATATCAAAAACTATTATCACTTATATTTTAACTCTTTGAGGAGATTCCTATCACTCCTCATCAAAGTGGCATAATGGAAACATCTCTCTTGCTATGGGTAATAATTTTGTGAGATGATTCTCTAGAAGGGATAATTCCCTTGATCCACTCTTTGAAATAGTCTCTTACCTATCAAACTTGCATGAAAAGGGTTAAGAAGACAAATTAATAAAACTAAAGGTGATGTACCAATATTCAATTTCCCCCTATTGAATGAATTTATACCACATAGAGATAAAAAAATATTATTTCACATAAAACTCACAACTCAAGATGGATTGTCACATTAATGTTTCATATACTAGGTTCAAGAGGTATTTGAATGCTTATGAGGGTAATCGATGATTAATTTGTGTAATAAATTCATGAAACACTTATAAAACACACATAAATTTAAAATAAAATACTAACAAATACTTGTAACAATTAATCTTTTGCACATTTGGTGAACAATAAAGGATAACATGTTAGAAAATATGATCTTCTACTAGACAAGACCAACAAGATTGCAATAACACTCAATTATACATCATGAAAGTAGGAAAAATTCAATTATTTTATTTCTTAAATATACTTTAAAGTATAAAATTGGCTATGGTTTCACAATCAACCAATGGAGGCTTGTAAAAAGAGCTAAAAGAGTCAATATTTATAGCCTTTGGGAGAAGAGCAAGATAAGGGAAGTCCAAAGGTCACTTGTAAACTTGTAAAGCTAAGAAAAGAGGTTAAATTTTCATGATAAATAGATGTGAAATGAAAAATTAAATGTTAGGATTTCCAAATGTCCATACAAGTCATGAAACTTATGAAAAGTGGCATAAAATTCCCAATCTTGGCTCAAAAAATTGCCTTCATAATTTGAACCTATTTGAACATCCCAAAACTAACAAGGAGAGGTCTGATTATTGGAATGAGAGGGAATTACTTCAAGCATGCCTTTCCATGTATTTTTTTCATTCTTACTCATCTAAAAATTACTAGAAGGAAGTCATCACTACCTACATTCTAAAAAACTCCTTTTTTAGTTACCCCTCACACATATCTTCAACATTGGCTTAAATTTTCCATGAAAATACATGTAAGGGAGTGAATTACACTCGTAAATACTATATATGGCCTTAGACTACTTAGGTACACCTTAAAAAATATCACACTTAGATTTTTCACCCTTCTCACCCTTGTGTACACTATTCTAGTTTTTACTCACTGAGATGAGAGCTCTAGTTTCTACACATAGGAGTTTTCTACTTGAAATAAATGACCATAGGGAGTTATTATAAGTCCTAATATTCCCTCCAAACTTGATTTCATATTTAGAATTCTCTTATAGCCTAAAAAAACCATAAAATGGTAAAAAATACCCTATCTTTCACCCTATTTGTATAATTATATACTTCTCAAAGGTTTGGGAGGAATATTGAGTGAGTCCTCTAAAATTTCCAACATATTCCATAGTCAAACTATCATTTCTATAGCTTTCCAAGCTATTTTTCTCCTTTGGGTCTTGGCTAAGGGTTTAGTAAAGTTTTAGGTAGTTTTTGGTCTTAAGATTTATTCATAAATATTTTAAATTTTAAATGCCACTAAATTGAAAAAAATTTATTATAAGGGACCATGATAACCCCTCTAAATCCCTTTGGTTCCCATGCAAAACCTTAGAAGAGATATGAACACTTAAAGTCACCCCATTGCTCTTGTTTCTACCTTTCTTGCATGATTGTATTCTCTCTGAGCTAAAAATATATTTCTTATAGGTTCCTCTACATAATAAAATTTAAAAAATGTCTATTTCCACCTCCTCAACATGTCTTAATTATCTTTATATTTCATTAAGATCTAGAAATGAAGATGGACCCTAAATTGGCTCTAGTTCCTTTGAAGGCCTATTGGGTTTGGCATGTACCTTACAAGTTTAAACTAATTTAACTGATATATTATGGTTAATATGTTATATTATTCATATTAATTATTAATTAAATATTTTAAAACCATCACATAACCTTCCAAACACTCCACTTCTTCCTTTTCTCTCATTCACTAATTAGGCCTAGTGAAAATTTGCCTAGTTGAACTATGTACAAGGGTATTTAGCCATATTAGGAGGTATAATCCTAAAATATTGGTTATATATCACCTAATTTTCTTACATAAACCTCATAATATGTTTATTTAGGTTCCCAAATCTCCATATCAAGCCCTTTACCCATTTTGTACTCACTAGCTTACTTTCTTAAAGGCTGATTTTACTAGACTGGTTGACCTCTAAGATAAAGTAGTGAGGTATATCCCTCATCACCAAGTAAAATTAAGTATTTTTTGATTTTTTATATGTATTTATGATGATTTTTACCAAATTTTTTAGCTATATAATTTTATTTAGGTGCCTAACCAGCTTAAAATGTCTAAAAAAGGCCTCTAAAAAGCCTATTTTCTCACTTTTTCCTCAAGTCCTCCTAAGAGTGACCTCTCCAAGATAAAAAAATGCTTATATGTTGTTTAAAAATGTTAATAATTCTAAATTAATTATTATTAATATTTTTATTCAACCAAAACACTTCTCTCCTATGGATTCTTCATATTCATCTATTGAGCAAACATGGTTTCCTAGCCCTTTGTATGGACTATTGCCCATTGGCCAAGTAAAGAAGGTAGATGATAATTTTAGTAGAGTTTTGGGATTTTTTAAACACATTTTTACATATAAATACCAATTTTAATTTCTTGTAACCTTCCTCTCTTCCCTAGACAAGTCCATCCCTTACCCTACCTCCAAGATTGTACCCTGCTATACATGTATACAAGGCTATAATGGACCTATGTAGGCTTATTTTTATATTTTTTATATTATAAATTAATAATTATCTTAATTTATATTATAAAATGTTTTTATTATCACCAAAAATTATTTTCACCCTTCATATGCTCCTGAGCTTCTCAATTTAATCTTTTTCTGCTAGATTGAGACATGTCTTTTAAAGCCTACTTGTAGGTTACATTTGCTTTTTTGAGGCTTGGTCATAGTGTTAAAATAATATAAATTTAACCATGAGAAAAATATACATTTTATATTTTCATATACATTATGCTCACCTTATCTACTCCTTGGGTTTAAAACTGAGTTTCTTTTTTTATATGACTGAGACACCCTAATTATAGAGTATTGTAGGTCACATGAGCTCAATTAGACCATGTTCATGACGTTTATAGGATTTAATTAAATCCTTATAGGTCTAAAAATTTATGATTTAACTATAATTACTCTTTGGAAAACCTTAAAACCCCATTTTAGCATCAAATTTTAGGTCACTATCTTATATTGAGATACTCTACCCTTTGACTTACCTGTAGGGGTCTTTTGATTTAACTAAGATAGGTCATGGAATGAAAGGAAATAATTTAACCCATTTGAGGTAATTAAACATCTATACTCATCTTGGAATCACTTTTACACTCTTTGGAAGCACAAACTATGTTCTCTTGCTTAGACTGACAAACATCTATTATAGGTGTGTATTTCCTATTAATGGGACACCTATAGATAGTCATAGGGGTTGCATGAGAGTGTCTCAATATTTTCTTGATAACATTAAATCCATTTGTGTATCATTAGATTATTTAAAACCTACTAGTCATGAGGGTTTATCCAATATTTCTCCTTAGGTTGTCAAAATTCATTTGCAACCTCAGACCTATAGACACTAATGAAGTATTTCAGTGTTTTTAAGGGCATGCTTGAGGCCCTTAATTTCCATCCTATCCTCATATTTTATCCTCATATTTGTCATGTAACCTATCCTTACTAGGGACTATAATATTAACCTAGATATTTTATTTAAGACCCTTTACCATCATGTTTTAAGATACTCACAAAAAGCCCCTTGACCTCTGTTTTGACATTTTAGGGAAAACTTCCCTAAACTCAATCTCTTGTCTTCTCAACATGGTTTCACACTTATTACTTACCTTTATATACCTTATATGTGTTTTTAATGGCTTGATTATCATATCAAGACTTTAAGGAGGTGTCTAGTTGTTTCATTCTCTCCATACAAACATTTTGGTCCCTTGCTCAGCCACCTGTAGGTGGATATTTTGGTGCACAAACACTGAGTTAAATATGAGAAATATGAAACTATCCATGATTATGAACGTTGTATGATTTCATAAAAAATACTAATTCCCTTATATCAATATTAAGATATTGGAACACACATCAACCTTCTCACACCTCAATGTGATGTCAGTAAAGGCCCTATAGGTGCTCATTGGGCATGTTATATAGGCAGGGCATGAAATGGGGCAAAAGACATGTTTGTGAATATCTTAAAAAATAAAATTAATTTACAACCTTAAAGTACATTATATCCATTAAGAAAACATTGAAACTAATTCCAACACATATTCTCCAACATGAAAATTGCTAGCATATACATGGAATAGAGAAATTAGGAACATATAATGACTATTTTAGCATGGTGAATGAACTGGTGACAACACTTGAAACTTTTATAAATATATAAATATAATATTTCAAACTAATAATGTCTTTGAAAACTAATACACCCTAATTATATTTCCATAAATAATTTGAACAAGATTTAAACCTATGACTGCAAGTGAAGTTGGGCAAAGAGTTGACAATAGAGAAAGATAAGATTGTAAGCTACCCAAAAGATGACATGGTGAAGCCAAAAAATTAAATAGGTAATTATATGACATTTACACCTATGTAAAATCATTTCATAACTACATGAGACCCTTACAAGAGAACAACACTCTACAAATAAGAAGAACCTTGATTGAGACTGCACATGGGGGCACCTTCCTATAACATGGACTAACTTTCACATCAAAACATAATTAATAATGAAAATAAGAATGGATAAAATATAAGGAGGTATAAAAAATCCTTCGGAGTCAACATCACCAACTAGTTCATATAGATTTGACCAAACTTGAGCAAAATCTATAAGGTGCATGAAACAACTAGAAAAAAAGTATAGTCAACTTCATGAGGATGATTCATGAAGAAAAGTCTACCATTATTCAAAAAATTTATATGAAAATTAATTTATATAAGTGTTATAAAACCTCATAAAATAATTTGTCTTGAAACCTCTTCAGCTATCCATACTGAGCAAAAAATTGAAGGTCTCTTCTATATGTCTAGAAAACCAAAAAAGGAGTAGAATAGTTTTGGATTTAAAATGACACTTCTAGATTAAAAAAAAATTTAATTGAGTTTTAATAATGTGAATATTCTTTCTATTATCTTTTCCCATATGGCACACTTCCCCATGGGCCATACAAGTGTTATTTGCTCCTTTTTTTGGTTGTTTCTTGAAATTTAGTTAAACAACCTATAAAATTCTAATGTAACTAACATACCTAATATTTTAACTAGTCTCTTTGACATTTTCAAGGAAAATATGGCACTTGGTCACCTTGGGAACCATGCCACTTGTATTTATGACTCTTAAAAGCACATAAAATGACCCAAAATGACAAATAAGCTAATGAAATCAAGACTAAGGCTATAAATACATTAGATAACACCAATTTATCCATAATATAGCCTATGAAAAATATTTATACACTTATAACATCTTAAAAACCAATTTTTTACCTATAGGGGTCCAAATTTGACTTAAAAGTCAAATTTGGTCAATAGAAACATTACAAACTTTATCTTTCTTCTAATTTCCAATTAATCACCATGATTAATTATCCTAGTCATTCCTCTAATAGTAAATTCCATGGATTTATAATAACCTATTTTGTTAAAAAAAATGAATTATGGCCTTACATAGGTGATGTCATACGGGAAAGTCAATGGAATGGAGTGGAGTGTTGGAAAAGTGGATTATGATGTGGCCACTTACATACACTCTTGCATCTATTACACCCATCTTACACACTCAAGGGGATAAATGACTGCACTTTCTTCCAATTTTCCTTCCATACTCCAAAATGCCTTAAATGGCATATCTTACACACTCTAAAGGTGTAATTATTGATTTGAGGATTGATATTCAACCCTCCATCTTAAGGTGAGATGAACGATCCATATCAATTCATAAAATCTATAAATAAAAGTGTCACACCTTTCATTTCATCAATATTGCTAATGTAAACTTAGTCTACATGATTGATTCTAAGAATCTTCATTAGCATTCTTCTCTCATGATAATCTAAAGCCAAGATCAAGTTTAGAAAAGGAGAGGTGATCCTCACACAATGAACCAAGTATCAGAGAAGACTCCTACATCTACAAGCTAAGCTCAATCCATTTTAAACCAATTTTCAAGCATGTTTTCAAGGGAGGTAAAAAGTGTTGTTTTTATCCTTCTAATTTACATTTCATCTTGATTATCCTAGCTCAATATAGGGATTTCACTGAGTAGTTATGTCTTCAAGTTGTTTTGTATTATTTCAATAACAATTAACAAACCTATTTTGGATTCTTGATCTACCACTATAATAATTTCAAGTATTTATCAGATAGGTGTTGAGCCTTTAGTGGTAGTAGTTAGTGTTCTTTGAGTAAAGTAGGTTAAAATGATTAATCCTTGGATTAAAATAACATAAATCCTAGAAATAATGAGGGGATATATTTATCCCATACATTATCCCCTGCTCTTCTCTCTAGAACACTCAAACTCATGAGTGATTTTAGAGCAAAGATTTTGGGGTGAACAAAATCTAGTGTTAGAGGGAGGGCATAATGCTCTGAGTACAAATATGTTCAACTAGTTCTAATAGTTTCCCCATACATAATGCTTATTCTATTGTTTGATTAGGAGAAAAAATAATTAGCACTAGTAGGGTTTCTTGTAAAGAGTAATTATCAATGTGAATTTGGACCTAGAGGAAATATTTATGTGAATTCAAACTTAGAGGAAATATTTTACTGATTAAGTCTTGTTTTATCTCCTTTACACTTTCTCCATTATTGTGTACTTCAAACACACCAACAAAATTTGGAACTAGAGGAGGGATCTTGATAAATAAATATAAACTCACTATTATACCCTTGAACAATATGGATCCTACTGTACATATCACTAGATCTAGCTCTAGTTATGGTAGACTAATTATTTCTCCCTTATAATTCCATATGAGATCCCAATTTGGTGGAAATAGAAATAAATCTATATTTTTTCCACTATCTCATCCTCTTAATATACCCCGAATAAACCACCCTTAATGGTTTCCCCCATGTCTTAGTTAGCCAATTCATATATTAGTGTTCCTAGATTCATTTATGACATTTCAAGAAACACAAAAAAGTACCTCCCATGATTCACACCTGGTATGTGATGAACTACTAAAGAACATGTGACTTCATATAAAATTTCCCTCAAGATCTTAAATGTCAAACATGAAGATGTAGCATATAGACTATTTCTATTTACTTTGATGGATGTAGCCTATGATTAGTTCCTCAATCTCCCTAAAGACTCTATCACGTTATGGGAGAAATTTAGCAATACCTTCTTGGATTAGTTCAAGAAAGTCATTGACCCAGTGTCTTATATCAATAGTTCACCTGTATTAAGAGGGAATCAAATTAGTCTATCAAAAATTTAAATGCTATGTTCCAAAATATGTATATATTTGGGTCACCAAGCTCTATCAACCCAATGCTCAATTAACACTTCAAATGTATAAGCACTTCTTAGACCCTTAAACGGCCATGTTTTTAAGACATGATCCCATGACAGTAGACCTACCACTAGCTTGTGTTTAAGACATGAAGGTTGTTATATATCTTAACCCTTAAGTCCAAATGGTGGATACCATCCCTAATAAATTACCTAACATAACAATATTGAGACTTATTCCTAATTCAAATCAAAATGTGCTTGTGTCTCAATTGCTACCTATAATGAACATGATCCTAATGAGACATTCCACACCAAACCAACACTAGGGTTTTATTAACCCAATAAATGCTAAAGTAATAAGTAAAGACCATAGCTAGGTATTTATTCCCATTATTAATAATGTTAAAATTATACCCTAAGAGTCTACCAAGAATGAGTATGGTGCAAAGGCTAAGTAATGACTTCCTAGGTCTATAGAAACAAAAGGGAAACATAATGATGAGATATAAAATATGAAATTTACCTACCAAAGTAAAAAAATATCCTAAAATCACCCCTAATAATCAACCAAATCCATCACCTAATAATAAACCTAAGATCAACATCTATGAGATAGCCCTCTCAAACTAGTGTCAGGTGCATAACATGAGCCAACATGAGTAAATCAATTAAATAGAATTATGTATTGACTTTGATATCTTATATAGAAAAATTAAGGAATATAATGTAGTCTTGGACCACTTGGAAAACTCTAATTCTAATAGACCCTCAATAAAAATAATGGTATTGGAAACTATGGAGTTCCCTATTAGTGAGGACAATGAACTAGAGGAGAGTACTAGTGAGGTCCACACATTCTATAAATTCTAAAGGAATAATTATACCCTTAGGAATAAGTCTTTGGAATAACCCCTCACTAAATATAATCCTCCAAATAATGGTGCCATACCTCTTGATCCCAAATCTATGAATTAACCACCACCTCTAAAACCTAATAAGTCAACAAATCCTATAGAGACCCAACTACCTCAGAACAAGGTAGGGTATAACATAATAAAAGTCATGAATAAAAAAAAAGACAATATAATTATTTATGAGATTTCCTAAATCATTAAACAATAATACCTTCTACTTAAGTCACTTATAGAGAATCTGACCCAACCAAAATAAAAAATTTCCAACTCTAATGTGGTCATCCACAAGAACAAAACTAAAGTTCCTCCTTTCCTTCTAACTATCAGACTGTTTAGGAAGAACCTATATAATTTATTAGTCAACTTATAATATTTATATAATGTGATTCCCATGATATTTTATTAGAATTTAGGGTTAGTCCCTATCAATTCAAAGAAGGTGGTGGTATAACTAGATAAATCAGATGTTAATGTAGTTGGTGATCTTTTAAATGTCCATATACATCTATAGTCTAAGCCTAGCATCCAAAAATTCATAGATATCTAAGTGGTATAAATCCACAAATCTTATAAAATACTTCTTAGTATTGATTTGTATAAAAATTTAAATGGGTACATGGATATTAACTTTATCGTATGTAGCTACACTCGAGAGGCATGGCCAATCAAATTATAGTAGACAAAAAAAAAAGGATAAAAGACATAATGAAATATAATGATGTGAATTAAAAGGTGAACATGGTATCCTCAAACCTAGGTATATACACCCCATCTATAGAACTGACTAAACATGGAATTGATAATCATCCCAAGATGTTAGGTTTGTAGTCATTGTTCTTCGATTAAGCCCATTTTAAAGTAGGTTCTAGGGTAAGGATCCTTCTGATTGACCCATAGGGAAAGCAAAAAGTAGCCACTTATAGAATTTAGTTCCCATGTACCAACAACCTATAACAATATGAATCCTTGATCCTTTTGAAAATAGCCTTTAAATATAGTTTTAAGGAAACCAATATGTTTAAGGATTTAATCTATTCATAAACCAAGTTAGGATAAAATTACAATGCAAAATTTCTTATCTTAGGAAGTACAAACACATGCATGGGATTTGATAGAAATGTTCAAAACTTTTAGTGTTGTTCCATTTCCCTAAGAGTAAAACTAAGTGGCTAATTCATTAGAAACATATGCCATAAATATATCACCTTTAGATGACACAAGACTACAAGAGCTCTCTATCGAGTTAATCCCTTTCCCCTTTATCCCATATAATGTTATAAAATTCCACATCTTTGAAGATAGTAAAAATATCTTATAATTCATAAAAATCACTAGTGTGTTTGAGCCCTAAATAATTGATTATAAGGAAATACATGATCTAAGAGATACAAATTATGATTGGGAAAACATCATGAACCTTAGAGAAAATTGAGTCCCAAAAGGCATGTTCTTCTTAGAGTCAGTGTTTGAACTCAATAATTATAGACACCAAATCAGGAAGCTAAGGTTATAATACATGTGTTGTAATCATATCCACTAATATAGGGGGTTGAATCAATTCCATTAAAACAATCCTTCAATTTCTCTTATCATTCATGAAGCATTCATTCAAACACATACATCAACCAATGCATAAATAAACATCCACATAAGCATAAAACATATGAACATAATATATAAGTAGAAAAACCTCATGGGAGATAAAACCCATTTAAACAAATATTTAAATATATTACTATAATAAATTAATCAATACTTAGTGAGGCACCAAACCCACAAAGAGCATTAACCCCTCACTATTCAAGTACCAACTTGCAAGGAGGCACCAACCCCTAGGTGAATTAGCACCAAATCATCCATATAGAACATATGATCAAATTTGGACACATTTTTATCATTAAAATAATTATTATCACCTTTTGTTTCTCTTTACACTCTTCTCTCTCTCTCAAACAACCTTCTAGGCCTCTTCGCTCAATATGCCTCTTACTAGGCTTATTACGTTAATTGACCTTAACATCCACATGAATCAACTATATTATATGTTAATTATATTATATTTCATCTTTTTATGGTATTAAATACCTCAAAATTCTTCAAAATCTTCCCTCTTCTTCACTCATAGGTGTCTTTTCTACTACACTCATAACTAGACCTATTATGCCTTGTATAAATATAAGTCACTAGCTCACATACTCTCTTGGTCAGAAAAAGAACTTTATAAATATATATTAATCCTAAAATATAAATAATAAAAAATTAAACATATGACTCAATAATATTTATATCACTTTTATGTCATCCAAGCACATTTAGATCTCATTCTTCTTTTAGGCCTACTAGAGACCTAACTACAATTAGGTCTATCCTTTCCACATAACAACTTGAATCTCTATGGCCCAGATCAGCCTTACCGAGGAAATAAATAATATAAAAAAAATTATATGGAAACCTTAAATAACCTCATACATTCTCAATAAGTCACAAATCCTTCACTCACACCTTGAAAACACCATTAGGCCTTAAAGACCTATTAAGCCTAATTACCCCAAAAACACTATCTTCAAAGGTAAAGCTCAAACAACATGTATAAACATATTATAGGAACAATAAACATATATATGGGAACTTAATTACCTTAGGGTCATAATAAAACTCATTATAATCCATTAATCAAGATCCAAAGTTTCAAGAACACATTATCAAAAAGCTCACTTAAAACTGCTAGAAAGTTCAAAACCTAGTCATTAGCAATTTAACCTTAAACATCAATATAGGAATTTTAAAACACTCCATATGAATTTATAATATCCAATTGATTATTTATAACATCATCACATTATTTTTAAACTAAAAAATTGAGCATAATGACTCAAGAACATCAATCTTATTAACATATAGAAAACTATTTGAATGCTCTAAAACATAGTCCTCATGAATGTAATATTTAGCTCCTATAAGGACACTTCAAAGACATAATCAAAATTAATAGTTCGTATGAATTTATTACATCCTCCACCAGATGGATCACAATTTATAGGGGAAAATATTGGTCTTTTAGACCAATTTATTAACCTTCTCTTTCACAGTCCTTGCTTAGCTAGACAAGCCATTTTGGATTTAATATTTCAACTTCTTATAATGAATCTAAACATTATATAAATAATTTAAATACAAAAAAACATCGTAACGTGAAATATATACATTAACTCATTATATAACATCTCAAACTCATTACTCCATCTTACATACCTAGAATTACCATTCTACCTTGAGGAATAGTCATGCTGATTATATCTTTCATCACCTATGTGGGAACTTTTAGGAAATATTTATACATGTGTATGATCCTATAATATCATTAGGTAACTCTCATATATATATATATATATATATATATATATATATATATATATATATATATATATATATATATATATCATGGTCTATTTATAATACTAGTCTTAGAGACCAATCTATCAACTATACATCTTCATTGTCTCATCTTCATTAGAAAGGTCATCTTGTGAATAATATTTTCAATATTATCATTTAACTCCAAAAAATATAAAAAATATTGAAATGTGTTAATAGTATTTATTTATTTTATTCAATTGTATTCAACTCTAGTCTATGACAACACTTTTCCAATCTCATTCCCACTTCTGCCAGATTTTTCTCACTATCTACACTATTAGAATTTTTAACAATAAGTCAACTTTCATGATCAGTTTAGCATATTTTAATTCTAAAAACTGATTAAAAAAACACCATGAACATGAATTAAAATTATCAAACATTTTATTCCAATTATTTTCATTCTTTGACTTGGTCAACTTTGTCTACTATACCAAATGTTTGAGAAATAAACACTATTATGTGGGGTCCACTCACTTACCTAACAAACCAATACCACCTATAGGTATCTATAATAGTCCACTCCATGATAAAAACATAAAAATAGGTCATCCAATCCATTTTGATATATTTACATCAAGATATTCCATATTGGATCACTACAAGGGTTTTATGAGGGTTTTAGATGAGTTTCTATTATTAACATTTGTTCATTAAAATCTGCCCCTAAAACCAACTCTTAATAATTATAAATCATTAATATAACCCTTTTCAATCTCTCCCTAAGTTATAAATTTCCCATGCAATAGTCACATGTGCCAACAAGCATCAAAACATCTTTCTCAGGTCTACAAAACTTCATTTTAGCACTCAAGAGACCTAAAATTTACTTTTTATGATTTATTATTCAAATTAAGATTCAAAATTCACAAAAATACTTGAAACAACATGTTAGACCTCAAACCATGCTCAGAAGCCTTTAAACCTAATCATGATGCCTCATCATGCCACCTAGGGTCTTAAGACAAGGTCTATGAGAAGACCACCAATGATGAGCTTACCCCTTTAGCTCAATTTAAAAGTTATTTGAATGACTCTACATATTTATATCATGATATAACACTATATTTAATAACTTCAAATCCATACACATCCATATCATCATCATGCTCAAGAACTAATCCATCAAACAGACCTACTAGGCATCATACCACTTTGATATATTCAAGACACCTTTTATATCTCATAAATAATATCCAAACATTTTATATAGATTAAAAAAAATCTCCCATAATTTCATTTTTACCAATACTTCTCAAACTATATAGGTCTCTTGCCAAGACTGAACTAGTCATGCCTTCCCTAAGACAAGACTAGGCTTTAAAATACACCTTGTCCATGAAGACTTGATTATTATGAACTTAATAAATAATTACCTCATCAAAAAAAAAAGATTCCAACATAATAAAAACTCTCTTTTTGATGATCTCTCATATAAATACAAAGCAACATTGCTCATAATCTTGTCACATCACAACATTACACCAAGACCTTATGCATAACTCAAGGACCTACTAGACCATGCTTAAACCATCATGATTATTTACAATGCATATTCACAAGAGCATATCTGGGACATAAATTATACTAAATTACCATTGAAATCAATGACAACATCAATTCCTAAACACAATAATAGGAACATAGCTCAACAATCTCTCCCTTTATCATTGATGGCAAACACTCTAACAAAGCATATCATTCTCATCTTTTCAAGATAGATCTCCCCTAAATTGGTCTTTCTCCCAATCTAATATTTATCCCCCTTTAACATTAATGACAAAGGGTCATATCTAAAAATACTACCATCTGATCTTTGGACTTAAAACAAGCTTTCTCCCAAACAAGATCAAACTTCCTTCGATCAACAAATTAAGAAATCAACTCACAGAAGTACTCAACCATGCTACCCTTAAGCTTATGAAAACCTTAAATACATGAACATCAATCTCCTTAATTTATATCTATAAAAAAATAAATAAGGATGTCCCCCCTTTAACAAAGCATATTCTTAGTAATGATAACCATCTTCAATTAGATCTCATAGAGACCTAAACACATTATGCTTGTCTATAATCAATAACAATGTTACAAAGGAAAAATATTAGTCATACATATACAAACATATTAAATTTCCATATGTCATGTTATAATATTCTTCATGCATCAATTTATTCCCTTTATTTTTCATAAACCATCATGGCTCAGACTAGTTCATAAATACTTCCACATAGTAAACTACCAGTTAGGTCTATGAGACCTCTTTTTCTATGGAAGACCTCTGTCAAACATTTATCAAACTTTTTTCAAAACTAATATGGAATAATCAAACCTCTAAGTAAGAGCAATCTAAATCAATATTTTACATTAAATTCTTTTTCAAGGACCTCATATACTATCCACATGCATTACATGATCCTAATGTCACTTTTGACATTCACCAAGATCACTCAACTCTACATGGTAATGACTCACAACAACCAACTCTATATTCACCTTACACTCACCATATTTTCATGGTTTCACATTGGTTTTCAAGCTCATACATCTATGATATTCCTTAAGGAATGTATTTAATGTTAACATGATCTTTAATGATCCTTAGATTATCTATGTTCTTATAGACAACTTTGCTTTATTAGTTCTGCAAACCAATCTATGCCTTTCTTGAGTGTTAAGACAAGCATAGCACTATATAAGTTTTCTTAAGCACTTGGATCACTTTAATTCCTCATTATTTATTTCAATATACTATATCTAATGCTCATTGAACTCTACAAGTCTTCACAAGTTAATTTACTTCATGAAAGCTCTTTTAGGTCTTTATTGTCACATGGATTCTTGAAACCCTCATTACATATCGATCATGAAATATGCTCAAACACCTACATTATCACCAAAAATAAATATACAAAGAATAAAATAAAACTCACATTCTTAAATAGTCAACCACCTTCAACACCCTCTTGAAACTAATTCTAAACCTTAACACAGATCAAACTCATAATTAATTGTCTTCATGAACATATTGGTCTTGCATAAAAAATCAATAAATCAAATTTATTCATGATTTATATATATCTTCTTGGCATACAAACCTACTCTTGGATCTTGTGAACAATATCAAAAGCTCCCCCTCAGACCCAAAAAATCACCATGCTTCCCCTAGTTGATGAAAATCCCCATGAAGCCTAATGGAGTCACCCTCTTCCATAGGATACCAAAACAACATAAATTTAGGAGATTCCCAGATCTCTAATCCACTCTCTCAACCATCTTTCAAACATGAAATTGATAGTCTCTCTTCAAATCCATTTAAAATTGACTAAAACATTTGACTTATCTTCCTTTTCATCCTTCTTATTTTCTTTGATTCTTTATTGATGATGACTATGATCTCCCTTTGACCAATTACTTCTCCTTCTATAGTTTCATGAATTCTCATCCCTTAATACCTTTCTACAATCTGTTGTTCTATGACCAAACTCTACTATGAGTTACTCAACATCTATCTTGAACTTATTACACTATTCTTCTCTTGATCTTAAACTCACATTTTCAGCCCCTAACTAAACCTTAATAGTCATCTCATATTATTTAGATCCATTATATAACTTAGTCTTCAAGGTATATACCTGCTTCTCAAGAATCATGACCAATATATTTCAACTCTTAATTCTCTTCTTCCTTAGTTATTTATCCATATTATACTTCTAAAATTATCTTCAAGATATAAAGCTTCTTCAAAGGACCTGATCTAGTACCAATTTTTGGAAGCATAACC